>JAXQQM020084059.1:0-19786 GCA_034641835.2 Pinus albicaulis
GGGGGGGGGGGGTGAATCAATATTCCTTTCAATTAGAGTATTAGTTAATCTTCAATTATTATCAGTGTTTGTACAATGATAGAAGCAAACAAGAGGAACACAAATGCACACAGTTTTTAAGGTGGAAACCCACTCCGGGATAAAAACCACCTAATGCTTTTCTAATAATTCTTTAATATTCAACTCCAATTGAAAATAAAGCTCCAACTTCCTAGAATCTAGAAAAGCATTCTTCTCCAGCTCCCACTGGATGGACACTCCAACGCCCGAGATTCTTCAGTAGTCAACTGAACAGATGCCCCAACACCCAATGAGCTACAAATCACCCTAGCACCACCCTACCACCCTATAGAAGAATAAAAGAAGAATGGACTCCCGTACCAGGGAAAATGGTCCACTTTACAATGATATAAAATGATGTAGAAGAAGAAGATATACTAGACCATAACCCCAACTTTGACACAACCACCTAATGATGATCCTAGACCTCCCAACACTGCCTCTTCAACCCTTGGCAGATAGACACTAGTACAATTTGTACAATAATGTATTTACAATGACTAAGTACAATGATACCTTTAAAATGATTGTATTCAGTGCTGCCCACTTGGGCATTCAATATGATGAACTTCTTCGCTGTTGTTATTATCACACCTTGGTTCTGTCTTCTTATCATCCTACCTCATCTCTAAGACCTTGTTTTGCTTTGCTGTAATTCTGGCTTATGCAACCCTTGACAACATCATCAGCTTTTTCTTTTGCTTCTAGGAGCTGATATTGAATTTAGTGTCTCTGTTGGAAATATGATGCAGAGTGTTGTCCTTGATGGCAACCCACTGAATGAAGATGAAGACATGCGACTGTTGACATGTGTTGTCCTTGATGGAAATCCACCTGATGAAGTTATTCTTGACGTGATGGACTTGGTAAATGATGTTTGATAGCAATATGATGATGAGTGTTGTCCTTGAAAGGCAACCCTCTTGATGAAGATAATGGCAACTTACTAGATGAAGTTGTGCTTGATAGAATATGGTTTGATGAACTAAATCTGATGTATCTACAGTGTGTACAGAAGGCAATGAAGAAAGGAATTCAACATGTGCTAATTCTATGATGAAAAAGAGTATGTCTCTAGGCATACGCGGATTGGTCTAGGGGAAGTCACGTATGCACGCGGGAATAAACGTTCCAAGTCGCGTATGGGTAAAAGCGCTCAAAAAGTGCAAAACCAGGGGTAACCACCATGGTATTATTTTGGCTCATGGTATTGAAAAAGGGGCCCGTGGTATTGAAGGCTCGTGGTATTGGTTTGGCTCGTGGTATTGAAAAAGGGGCCCGTGGTATTGAAAAAGGATAAACCTATATAAGGAGAAGAAATTCATTGTGCAAATCATGAGTGTGGGTGCAAGATGTCTGAGCTTGAATGAATACTTCTCTCTGAAGTATATCTGAATGGAAAGGGTTACACTTGAATGATAAATCTGAATGTATGATGCACCAATAATGAAGAAGGGGATCTAGATCTGAATTGCACTTGTATTTGCTAGATCTGATTATGGAAGGCTTAGATCTGTGATGAGGCGAACATCTAGGCGAACATCTGTCTAAAGTGAAAGGGTAAATCTGAACTGAATATCTGATCTGAAGAAGTATGCTGCTCTGTAATAATTGAAGATCTATACGCTACTTCGACGCGGAGGAAGCGCGTATATACGCAGCTTCAGCGAAGAGAAAGCGCGTATGCGCAATAAAATATACACTGAGGTATACGCTGGTTTGTGTGGATGGAAGCGCGTATATACGCGACATCAGTGAAGTAAAAGCGCGTATGCAAACTAGGGTTTGCTGAAGCAAGGGGTATGAAATATCTGATCTGTTCTGCTGTGTTTCTGCTATCTGATCTGTATTGATATGTATCTGTTGGTGATGTATGGTTGTGCTTAAAAGTATGGAAAGGGTCCAGTATGAAAATATGATGAAATGTGGCCTGCAAGTGGTGTTCTATTGAAGTTGTTGGATCCGGTGTGAAAATTGATGAAACGTGGTCCAAGGTGGTGCTGAGGGTTGTAGCCTTCAGTCAGGGGGTTGTAGCTCCCTTCCAGGTGAGGCTGGTAAACGAGATCGGGGGGTCGTGGCTCCCTTCCAGGAGAGGCTGGTAAACGAGTCAGGGGGTTGGAGCTCCCTTCCAGGAGAGGTTGGTAAACGAGCGCAGGTGGGTGCCTGCGTGCTGGTCAAGTCTGCGCCAGCACATATGTTGTAAGATGTTTTCTCTATAATAAAATATTGAAGGGTGAGCAACTGCAGCGGTGGTTTTCTCCCGATTTGGGTTTCCACCTAAAAATCCTGGTGTTCATGTGTGATGCTTTGTGTGATGGTTTATTTTGTTCTTACTGCACATGTTTACTGCTTATTGAATATCTGATGAATAAATGATGGAATGATTTAAGTGAAGATTTAATGACATATCTAGATCTCTGTGTATACGCTAGTTTCATGAAGGGGATCCGCGTATATACGCTAGTTTACTGAAGGAAAGTAGCGTATGGGTTTTAAGGAATGAAAAAGTAAAAGATTTGATTATGCGATGAAAATGCCGCCACTCATCCCTCTCGGAGTATTTTTCCCAACGGTGTCCTACATTATTTTAGATCCTCAATATACGATTTTTAGTCTTGTAGTATTCCTGCGAGTCTTACTCAATACTGTAGGTCTAACCTAATTTGGATTTTTCAAGAGGTTATAAATACTCTCACAATGCCTAATTATGGACCCACATTTCGATCAGAAGCGAACTTGTATGACGTGCCACGTGTCATTATTTCTTCAACGGCTCTGAAATTGATAGCGAGAAAATCAAAGATGGTGTACTATTTTCCACTTTTTATGGAATTCCAATCCGATACTCAGAGAGAGATTTATGACGAATTTACCAAGGTCACTTCTTTGAGATGAATTTCAGGAACCTGCAAAAACCACGACTTCCACAGATCATATCTCCAAAAATGTTGCGCACCTTGATATAAAATTTTTACAGAAGCTTCCTCAGGATGTTGGCTTCACCTCATAAAAATTTCAGCTTCTGAACCTTCGTATAAAAAAATTTAGAGCGCAAATGCCACGATGACCTGTTTCAAATGGCGAAATCCCTTGCCTAAGGAGGAAATGAAGATCACAATTTATATAAATGCTTAGGTTGAGAGGGGCTTCAACAAGTGAACGTGGGAGGGATTTTAGGAGCTTAAAAAATATTAGTTATGACTTTTCAATGACCCATGCCCCAACCCCATGGGGTTTTAGCCCACTAACTGGGGTACAAACTTCAAACATGAATATCTCTCAAACCGTGAAGAATTACATGGCGTGCCATATATCAACGGAAACATCTCGACAAGTAGAAACCATAAAAATAATTATTGACCCAGAATATATTAATTTGGTAGGTCAAAATTCCCATGCAATATTGGGTTAGCCCCTGGTGCTGCTTGGGTTGACGTCAATGACAACCGCTGATCAACAATCTCCCCCTTTGGCATTGATGGAAACAAAAGTACTCCCCCTGTGATCATGGCATCTCTTCCTAAAAAATTCTCTCCCCCTTTGACATCAACGACAAAGGGTAACTCCCGCTGAAACACAACCCCTCTCGCAGGACCTGCCCTTCCCTCCCGGCTGGCACAAAACGTCATAACGGACTTGTAATCTAATGAGAACTTGGGAGAATCCCAAGCTTTTGACGAAGATATTCAAATGCTTCATGAGGTAAAGGTTTAGTGAAGATATCAGCAATTGTTTCTTTTTTACAAACATACTCAAGTTTGATATTCTTTTCAGCGACTTTTTCTCTAACAAAATGATATTTGATCAGAATGTGTTTTGTTTTTGAATGCATGATAGGATTCTTGGAGATGCTGATGGCACTAGTGTTGTCACAGAATATGGGAATAGGCTCACTGAATTGTACTTGAATATCTTGCAAAGTTTGTTTCATCCAAAGGACTTGAGTACAAAATTATGCTGCTACAATGTATTCTGCTTCCACTGTAGATAACGAGATTGAAGTTTGATTTTTTCTCAACCATGATACAAGACAACCACCTAGATAGAATGCTGCTCCACTAGTACTCTTATGATCATCAACGCTTCTTGCCCAATCTACATCTGTAAAGGCTTGAATAATGATATTGTTACCCTTGGGATACCACAAGCCATATTATTTTGTGCCCTTTAGATATCGAAGAATTCTTTTGACGGCAATAATATGTGATTCTTTTGGTGCTGCTTGGAATCTTGCTACTTGTCCAACTGCTTGCATAACATCTGGCCGAGAGGCTGTTACATATAGAAGACTACCAATCATAGATCTATACAACTTCTGATCCACATCCTTAGATGAGTCGTCTATGCTCAATTTGCAGCCTGTTACCATTGGAGTAAGGACGGGTTTGCAATCTTCCATTTTGAATTTCTTGAGCATTTCCTTGATGTACTTGGCTTGACATATAAATATTCCTTTCTCTTGCTGAGATATTTGAAGCCCTAAGAAGTATGTCAGCTCACCAAGTAAATACATCTCAAACTCACTTTTCATCTTTGTAGAAAAGTTCTTACTTAGTCGATCATCATTGCTACCAAATATTATATCATCCACATATACCTCAACGATTGTTAAATTATCTTTATCTATTTGTACATAAATATTGCTATCAACAATACCTTTCTTGAACCCTTGTTGACGTAGATATCCATCAAGAGGAGCATACCATGCCCTGGGAGCCTGATTGAGACCATATAGAGCCTTCTTTAACTTGCAAACATAGTCTTCTTTTTTTGATAGTAGAAAACCTTTAGGTTGTTCGATGTAAACTTCTTATTCTAATTCTCCATTCAGAAATGTTGACTTAACATCCATTTGGTAGACTTTTATTTTTCTTGAACATGCATAGCCTTTGCAAACCAATCTTGCTTTGTTTAAGTAACCTGCCCATCTTCATTCAATTTGTTCCTGAACACCCATTTAGTCCCAATTACATTTTTATCTTTTGGTCGTGGAAATAATTCCCAGGTGTTATTCTTCTCAATTTGATCCAATTCTTCATTCATAGCTGCTACCCAATGTTCATTTTGGCTGGCTTCCTCAAAACTACTAGGCTCAAAGGTTGCTAGAAAAGCAACGTGAGCTTGTTGTGATGAACGAAGCTATCGACCTTCATTTATGTCACCAATGATTTGATTTGATGGATGGTTCTTTTGAATCCACTCTTTTGTTATCCTTGGAGGAGCTTCTTGTTGTTGTTCTGGTATATCTTGATGATCATTGTTTACTTCTTCCTCGTTGATAGTTGCTTCTTGTTCTACAATTTTATCTGTGTCTTTTTCAACCTCTGTCTCAAGTTTCAAAGATTCTAGATCCTCATCATTACTTGCTAGAACACCATCTTCGTCAAATGTAACATTTATGCTCTCCACTATTTGTTTTCGTCTTAGATTATAGCATTTATAGGCCTTTATTTTGTGTGAGTAACCAACAAAGATACCTTCATCAACACGTGATTCAAACTTACCCAAATTTTGATCTTCTCTTTTGATATAACATTTGCTTTCGAAGATTCTGAAATATTTTACATTAGCTGGTTTTCCTTTCCATAATTCATATGGAGTCTTGTTGCAATTATTTCTGAGAAGACTTCGGTTGATAATGAATATTGTCGTATCAATTGCTTGAACCCAGAATTTTTCATCCAATTTTGAGTCCTTCAAATTTGTTCTACCCATTTCCTATATGGTTCTATTCTTTCTTTCAACAACTCCATTTTGTTGAGGTGTTCGTGTTGTTGAAAATTTCCTTTTTATTCCATTTTCGTCACAGTATTGCTGAAATAATTTGGAATTGAATTCTCCACCATTATCTGATCTTAAACACTTTATTTTCAAATCAGTTTCATTTTCAACCAACTCCTTGTAGATCTTAAAGCACTCAAATGCTTCAGATTTTTTCTTTAGGAAACTGACAGCTGTCATCCTCGTATAGTCATCTATCATCAACATGAAATATAATTCTCCGTCTAAGCCTTTTGTTCTCACAGGACCACATAGATCAGTATATATCAATTCCAATGGATGTGATGAAAAGTGTTCTTTTGTTTTAAATTGGACTTTTGTCTGCTTGCCATGCTGACATGCCTCACATAGTGTGTTGGAAGGTTTTGATATTTTCGGCATTTCTCGTACTGCTTCCTTTTTGCTTATCCTGACAAGATTGTCAAAGTTTATGTGACCCATTCGTTTGTGCCATAACCAACTTTCATCTTCTTTAGCTAGTAGACATGCTTTAGTTGCTTCATCTAAAACATATATGTCATTTGGAGCTTGACTTGTTGTAGCCACAATTTTACCATACCTGCCTTTCCTGATTTCACATTTTGTGGAGTTGAATAGCATTGTGTGTCCTTGATCACACATTTTTCCAACACTGAGCAGATTGTGATTCATGTTTTCGACCAATAGAACATTCTTGGCTATAACATCTTTACTTTCGAGAGTGACGGTACCTGATCCTATAACATTTGAAGATCCATCATTTCCAAAGGATATGGTTCCATCCTTATTCTCTTTTATAGATACAAATTTCCTTCTATCTCCAGTCATATGCGTTGAGCAACCGCTGTCAACATACCACACATATTTCTTTTTTGAGCCTTGAAAGCGAAAGCACAATCATCAATCTTATTCTTCTTCCATGTTCGTTCATTCTATGGCTTCGAAGATTCTTCTGGAGGATTTTCAAGTCTGCAGTCTCTGGCTATGTGTCCAAAGTTCTAACATTTGTAACATTCCATATTATTTCTTAAATTTTCAAATCTATTGATGTTTCGTTGAGCCCTGGGAGGTTCATATTTGAAGAATCTCTTGGAATTGTATTGGTTCATAGGGTACGTGCGACATTCTACAGATTTATGACCAAATTTTCCACATGAATAACAATAGCCATGAAAAATATGTTGGTACCTAGATGAAAATCTTCGTCGAGGAATCGTCTTCCAAGGATGTGCTTGCGAATCTTGTCCAATGAAGTCTACATGTATATCAGATCTCATAGGTTCATTGTATTTTGTTGTAGAAGGTCTTGCTTCTTCTTCTTGGAAACCGAGGCCAGTTCTGTCGTTGTAAGATCGTTGATTGTTGATGAGTTCTTCCAATGCCCTTGAGCTGTTGGCATAGTTTTGGACAGTTTTTCCCTTCTTCACTTCCTTATGTTAGACTACTTCGGCTTCTAATGCTTCCCTTTCTTGGTTGCTTTCTTCCAACTTCTTTTGAAGTGACTCTTCAATACATTTGTGTTCTTCAACCTCAATTTTGAGACCTTGAACTTGTTCTTCAAGAGTATTGGAACGGATCTTCTTAGCATTGAGCTCTTTTATAAGCTTGATTGCCTCCTCATAAAATTCTTCTATGGTCAACCTTTCTTCTTCATTGTTTGATACTTCTTGTTTATTGTGCTTGGCCATAAACAATACTTTCTCATTGGCTTCTTCTTTTCTATCACTTTCTTCATCAGATGATGAGCTATCTTCTTTAGAGAGAAAGTTCCTTTTGGATCCTTTCTTTTTTCCTTGCTTGTTGAATTTCTTAAAGCCTTTCTTTCCTTTTGAGTTTCCATCACTTTTGTTCGGACATTTTGCTATGAAATTCCCAACCTCACCACAACCAAAACATATCAATGGAATTTTACCTTTGAATTTTCCCTTACCAGGTTTTAGTTTTCTCGTAAAGTAAGCATATTCTTCATTTGAAAGACCTTCTCCATCATCTCCCTTTTCTTCACACTTGCAGGTGCATGTCATTTCAATTGAAGGTTGTTTGTCCTTATTGGTTTTCTTAGATGCAACGAATGCAATTTCTAGATTTGAAGTACCCTTTTCTTCATCAAGTCTCATTTCATATGCTATGAGAACTCCATGTAATTCTTCCTTGTTGAGTTTGTCCAGATTTGCACTGTATTCTAAGACCGATACCTTTGGGTTGAATCTCCCTGGTAACGTTCTAAGAATCTTCCGTATAATAGTCTTCTCGTCAACTGGCTCTCCCAATCCTTCCAGAGTATTGGTTATTTCATCAACGTATTGAAAGTATGCAGCAATGTTGTAATCTTCTTTCATTCTGAGTTGCTCAAATTTTGCTCTATAGATTTGAAGCTTTGCTTCTTTGACATTTGAGTCACCTGCATATATATTCTCAAGCTTGTCCCATACATTTTTGGCAGTTTTACAACCCAACACCTTATGATAATCAGATTCAATAAGTCCACTGATAATAATATTCTTTACTTTTGCATCATTTACCAAATTCTTCTTACCTTGTTCATCCGTGGTTGATGTAAATCCATTTTGAACAGTGTCCCATACTTCGTAACCTTGCGCCAAGAGATAGACCTCCATTCTTCCTTTCCAGAGTGCATAATTATTTTTATTGAATAGAGGTACACCATTCTTGGTATGCTCCATGACCTCCTTCCAGCTGTTAAACTGCTATTGAAGGAACCAAGCTCTGATACCAATTGTTGGAAATACGGGGGGGGGGGGGGGTGAATAAATATTCCTTTCAATTAGAGAATTATTTAACCTTCAATTATTATCAACATTTGTATAATGATAACAGAAAAAAAAGGAACAAAAATGCACACAGTTTTAAGGTGGAAACCCACTCCGGGACAAAAACCACCTAATGCTTTTCTAATAATTCTTTAATATTCAACTCCAATTGAAAATAAAGCTCAAACTTCCTAGAATCTAGAAAATAATTCTTCTCCAGCTCCCACTGGATGGATGCTCCAATGCCCAAGATTCTTCAGTAGTCAGGCGAATGGATGCCCCAACACTCGATGAGCTCTGACTACCCTGGCACCACCCTACCACCCTATAGAGGAATAAAAAAGAAGAATGGACTCATAGTACCTTTCGGACGGAAATTGTCCACTTTACAATGGTATAGAATGATGTAGAAGAAGAAGATATACTGAACCATAACCCCAACTGACACAACCACTAATGATGATCCTAGACCTCCCAACTACTTGCCTCTTGACCCTTGGCAGGATAGACACTAGTACAATTTTTACAATAATGTATTTATAATAACCTTGGTAAATGATACCTTTACAATTATTGTATACGATCTTGTGAAGACTTCATATGATGAACTTCTTGCTATTTGTGCCACCTTGGTATTGCTCTTGTCATGTCTTCTACTACACCTTGCTTTGCTTTGCTGCCATAGAAAGTTTGGTCCTTTGCAACCCTTGACAACACATGATCTAGCTTTTTCTTTCCTTATAGGAGCACGATATTGAATCTGGTGTATCTCTGTTATTTCAGATACTCAATATCTAAATTTCGGTCTTGTAGTATTCCTCTGAGTCGTCTTTCCAATTCCATAGGTCTGACCCAATTTGGATTCTTCAAGAGATATTTAGACCCAATCTCTCACAATGTCCTAATTATGGATTGTTTCAGCAGAGTGAAATTGTACGGCGTACCATGTGTCACTGTTTCTTCATTCGGCTCTTAAATTGATAGAGAAAAAACTACAGTCTGTGCACTATCTGTCATTGTTTACGGAATTCCAATCCGATACTCAGAGAGAGAGTTATGACGATTTTACCAAGGTCACTTCTTTGAGATTAATTTCAAGAGCCTTCAAAAACCCTGACTTCCACAGATCATATCTCCAAAAATATTGTGCACCTTGATATGAAATTTTTACAGCAGCTTCCTCAAGATTTCGGCTTCACCTCATAAAAATTTCAGCTTCTGAACCATCGTAGAAAAAAAGTTAGAGCGAAAATTCCATGATGACCTGTTTCATATGGCGAAATCCCTTGCATAAGGAGGAAATGAAGATCACAATTTATATGAATGCTTAAGTTGAGAGGGGCTTCAACAAGTGAACGTGGGAGGGATTTTAGGAGCATAAAAATATTAATTATGAATTTTCAATGACCCATGCCCCAACCCCATGGGGTTTTATCCCACTAACTGGGGGTACAAACTTCAAACATGAATATCTCTCAAACCGTGAAGAATTACATGGCGTGCCATATATCAATGGAAACATCTCAACAAGTAGAAACCATCAAAAGAATTATTGACCCAGAATATATTAATTTGGTAGGTAAAAATTCCCATGAAATATTGGTTTAGCCCCTGGTGCTGCTTGGGTTGACATCAATGACAACCGCTGATCAACATGCGCGACTTTCCCTCAAAAAGCCGCGCGGACTTGAGAGTGGTGAAAGTCACTTTCTAGGAGCACAAGGCACACTCTAGGAAATTGATCCCACACTTGAGGCCGCCTAAAGAAAACCGCCCAAGCCTCCTTAGGACCTGAAGGGAGCACACAATGGAATCACCCTCCTCTCTTGGGTCACCATCCATCAATGTACCAAGAGAGGGAAGGAGAGTTTGAATTCTCCTATAAAAGGCCACCAAGAGATGAACAAATGGAGAACACAATGTTATGCGCGGAATTTAGACAATACCATGGGTGTGTGATCCGGAGTAGAGATAGAGGGGACTCTGTTGTTGGCCATCCAACAACTCTAGTCCTACGGAGTAGAGAGAGGGAATTTGCGCCAAGGTAGCTCAGAAGTGAAGACATCCTTGCATCGGGTCTTAGAACTCCCTAGTTCTAAGGGCCCCTTCGAAAGTGGGTAAACGTTTCATCCTTTATTCCTACCAACACTCAATAAGAGGGGACATAAGCACCACTGTTTTTATTATTGAAGTTGTTTGAATCTATTTATAGCTTTTGTATTATGTGTTTTATTTTAGTTTTTATTTTTGAACATGCATGCTATTTCACTATTTAGTATGTTTATTTCTTAGCATGTTCACTAACTTGCTTGACTCCCTTGATTTTCTACCTGTGACCAAGAAATTAAGAGGAAAAAACCACTCCTCTTAAGCAGGCGTGATTTGGTACACTGGTACTGCACCAAATCCTTTCATAGGATTAGCAGCTATAATTTCTTCGAGTTTATGTGCATTTTGTGCCTTTTTAGAACCTCTTTCCTTGCTTTGGACTTCTTGGTTGGGCCCTTTTCTCTCATTTTCTTTCCCCTACTCACCCTAAGGGAGAGGCGAAAAGAGCTCATAATTTCCCAAAATTTATTTGTAGGAAAATCACATGGTATTTTAGAGATGAGCTGCAGGCCACACATATCACTTGATAGTAGCTATGAATGTGGGCCTTTGCCTTCGGAAACAAGAGGCATAAGTTACTAAAGTGTTTCCCTTTATTTCTTGTTTGTGAAGTGGTAAGCCCATAAAGAAATGCCTTAGAAGCTATTTGAGGTGTCACACAACTAATTAAAACTCACTCTTGGCTGCGTTTTAGTAGTTTAGGTGTTATTTTTAAAAATTTCAAGTTTATTTTCGCAAAGTGAACACATAGTTTAAGTAGGGAGAAATTAACTTGCATTATGAATTAATTTATGCTTTATGAATTTAGGCACCAAAAAACACATAGGTAATTAGCTAAAGCAAGTGGCCCTATTCTACGCATGCTTAGCTAAATCTTTTTCATTTTCCTAGTTTAAAAGTCATTAATTTTTGTTCAATTTTTGGCATTATGATTCGGGACTAGGATCGAATTATCCTTACAGAGAAATTAATCTCTATTGCCTTTGCACCCTTGGGTGATCCTAGGCAAGCATATGAACACTTAGTACTGATAATTCACCATCTTCCTATAGTTGATCATTTAGATTAACTAGGAAACATTGTAAGCGGCCCACATCTGCACATTTTTTTCTTTTGAGCAAGGAACAACCAAACGTAGTTTAAATAGGGTATTTTGAAAAGTATCACCGCATATCCACATGTTCAAACTATGTGCTTTTTCACCTCTTTCTCACACAATTCCACACGTTAATTGAATCAAATCCACCTAAAACTAACTTAACTAAACTCATTAAACTCTCCCCACAGGGGCCACAAGAGAATTTATAGTTTAAGTTAGGACCAAGGGGGTAGGCATCCAATAAGCCGCCTTGGTCAGTTTACATATCAAAACATTGAAGTTTACTTTTTATGGAAATTTTAAATATGTTTATCTGCCCATGGAAAAGAAAACCCAAGCACCACAGAGACCTGATTTAGATGGGGTTAAGCTTAGGCCCAATGTGTGTGGTATTATTCGAGGCTACCTGACCTGTATAATCCTCGGTAATGGTAGCTGAATTACCAAGAAGCTCGAGACTCAAATTATCATGTGGGACGAAAATACTTAGTGGCCAAAACTAGGGCATCCTTCCCTATAGGTGACGGTGCAGGCAACACTAGATCCTCTACCCTTACCTTGGTCAATTTTCTTCGGTCGACTGTGGGTGTCGCCAGATCTTTCAGGACATTGTGCCAACATTCAAAAAATATCTTCTCAAGTCCCAGTTACATTTGAGTGTGTGAGGACGATTAGGTCTTCTAGGATTTGAGTATCATACGCAAAAAACAAGAAACCATATTTTTTGATTGACTGGTCACATAGGATTAATATAAAGGGAAAATTTATCTTTTATTTTCGCTTTGTTTTATGTATGCGATCGGATTTTTTCTTTGATTTTAATATCTATCCACTCAAATATTTCCAAAACCATACCTAGTCAACGCCAGAATGGAACCAATGGAACCTCGTCGATCTAAACATCTTTTGGACCTCCCCCCATTACCGGGAGGGGTTCCAAGTCTCTCACCATTTAGGCGTCAAAGATGGAACACTACCACCCTTATTGGTTCATCCTTTTTTGGGGCATAATTAGTTTGGAACCCTCATTTTTCACCCAATGCCACACAGGTGAACACCCCCACAGGGTCACCCCATACAATTCCTCCCACAAGTCTTAGGGGACAGAAGAGTGCTACCCTTTTGGGAACCCAGGTGAACTCATAGCAGGGTACATTGCAGACAAACCCTATACCTAATTAGAACTCTGTGTTTACATAGAGTGCAATGGATACCAACAAGCAATCACCTTTCTTAGCTTCATTGAATTTACCATATTTAATCAAGTTAACAAACGACCCCGTTGCACACAACCCTACATGGCCACCCATGCCCACGATGAACCTTTTAGACATTCCAAAGTTCGAAGGGAAGCAAGCGCAAGACCTCCGAAATCATGTTATGAATTTCCACCTATGGTGTTCTTCGAACAACATCATTGATGATACTATTCTATTGAGACTATTTCAGTGCATGCTAACCAGAATAGTCATGAAATGGTATGTGGAGCAGCCATCTGCTACACATGGAACCTTTAGGGCCCTCTGTACTGCATTGTTTACCTATTTTCAGTTATTCATCCACCATGATTATGGAATGGAATTACCGACCCACTTTAGGCAAACACCCACTATCCATATCTCGGACCATCTCCACCAATGGGGGTGACGTCATAGTTTGTGCAAAGCCAAACTCGGAAATTGAGTTTTGTTAGACCTGTTCCTAAAAAATCTCACCGCAGAGATTTCAAAGGATGTGGCACAATGAATGCCCATATCCGAAGAGAACACCATTAGTAAGGCCCAAAACTTGAGTTGATCTATATGCAGTCATGATATATTTACAATATCCTTCCTAACGCCCCATACCTACAGAATTACAAAGAATTTCCATGCACATTGAACTCTGCAGATGGTTTGATTGGGTCATTGACCCAAAATCACCTAAGCAGCAGTGTTCCATACCCTGGTTACATATATGATTCTACACATAACATAACGCAACCCGGCTACCAAAGTCATCTTGCACCTTTGAAAAATGTGACTAATCGGCCATCATTGTACCACCATCAAAACCGAGGTCCATATCCTCCAGCATAGGGGACCCAGTAGGCAGCTAGACATGCTCACGGAAGAGCTCCCCCCCCAACAGCCATAGATAAACCAAGAAAAAGGACCACAATACGCCCAGTCCCTAGCACAAAACCCACCCATGCAGAATAATGCATAGGTGAACTTTGTGCAACCTTCCCAAGTCCAACCATGCCAACCATAAAATTAGGAGAATCCAAATTATCCTCCTAACGTGGCTAAGAAAAAAGGAAAAAACACGCCTAAAGGAAATCCTAGATAGGGGGGAAAAAATCAACAACGCCCTCAGTGATCTCAGGCTGGAGGCAAATCCAACCGAAATCAAACCAGGAGCCAAGAAACCCCAAAAGGTAGAACAAGAGGGATAATATGCAAATGAATCACTCTTGTTAAATTTTTGGTGAGTACGACCATTACCCTCACCACTTTCCAGACCTCCCTGAGCTAAAGAAGTTGCAAGGTAACTATGGGAAAGGGGGATCCTCATAGTAGACAACAGTCTTGCAGGAGCCTTTCCCCCATCAAGGAACAACTAGCACTCAGCAACAACAAAAACCTTCTGATGATTATGGGAAAAGGAGCCATGAAATCTACATTACTGGTGAAGAAATATTTTTTCAGACATGGAACCAAAATTACGATACCGAACCAGACACCAAGTCATCAGGGGCTAGTACAAGTGCACCAACAACACCTTTGACCATATCAAAGATGCCTATTGAACCTTTCCCAAAAATGGCTAAGGGACCAACTAGGCAGGCAAGAAACCATTCCAAAGTAGCCCATAACTATAGCAATGTGGATGATCTAGCTCAATATCTCACCGCCATGTTAGCTTTGGAGGTATTATAGTCATGCCCAAAGTAAAGGAAAGCGTTACTTTCCGCATTAGGCACCATCGACCCTCCCGATTCGCGCCTAATGGATTTTGATTTAGACAAGCCACCCCTGAGCTTCCCTTGATGGTCGCCTTTCTGATACCAGTGTCATTTTAAAACATCACCATTCAGTGATGTATCATTGACGAGGGTGCATATACATGCATCATGTGAAAGAACATTTGGCAGAAGTTAGGGTCTCCTAAACTAAAGCAATCAGACATCACTCTTAGAGCATACGATGGACGCGCTTTAGCTCCCATCGACCTCTACAAAAATATTTCATTCTACTTTGTTGGAAATATGGTCCTTATAGACATATACATCTTGGATGCTCAGTTGGATTACCATATACTCCTTGGCTAGAGTTATATGTACGCCATGTCAGCCATAGCCTTCTCCGTATTCCGAACTATGATGTTCCCCCATGAGGACTGCATCATTACTGTCGACCAATTAATACACAATGAAAAGCGAACCCAAAAAAATACCGATATCATTTTACCCTATGTAGACAGATCGGTCGAGATGCTTACACGATACCAAGAATATGGCCCTGACTAGTTCTAGGGTCATTCCTAGGAGATCCCCCTATTATACCTAGGTCATCATCGACTATCATAGAGGCCTCGGTGTTCATGATATCCTCATCAAGTACCGAATCTAGTAAATACATGGAGATGAGCAGTAATGACACCGAGTCCTTGGTCGCGGCAACCTCTCTAGCCTATGCCACCTCCCAAGCTCCTTTTCTCTGCCCCCTAGCTGGTTTTGTATCCCAATAGGTCTTGGCCACTGTGGCGTTACCAAACGTATCTTTTGCAATCCCAGTTTGGTACCTCATCCAACGTACTGGGACAGGAGCCATGCAAATCACCTCTATAGGGTTAATCCCCCTCATTCGCGAGGAGGCCCCACCCATTCATGAGACTGTCGCAAACATCCCTACGCAGGAAACTCCTACCGCAAAACCAATGATTATGACCAAGAAAACCAATAAAAGAGGAAATAAGGTAGAGAATACCGACACACAATAGGAATCACCACCCTGTGCCATATGCGACATAGTAGGCCACCCTACCCACATCTTCCCAGAGCTAGATGAATTAAAACCACTCCTTAGCTCTGCGGTAGACATCATGACACCAAGTTCTCGTAAAAAGGAACCTAACACCAAAAGTTAAGGCAAGGAATTGCGTACAAATCATGCATGCACTATCTGCAACAATTATGGGAACTATACCCATCATTTCCCAGAGATCCTGTGATATAGGGACACCTTACACGCCATTGAGAAATCCTATCAAGAGGATCCCTCCATCCAGTCAGTTGGAGATGAATCTTGCATCATTTTATACCTACAAGAGGAATGTCAGTCAACTAAAAGGCTCTTGCTCATTTTCCCCCGTCCTATCATATGCCATGCACTGTGCGATGAACGTGGCCACTTCATCGAGGAATGCACAGCCTTGGAACTCATCCACAGGTGGTATCCTATAGAGCGTGTTTACTATGTTGGTTTGTAGGAAACACAATTTACTTGTCCTTTATGTGCTGACAACCACATTCTAGAGTGTCGTTATATCCCCCAATTTCACTTACCACTAGCTAGTTTGTGCTCAGCCATAGTATGCCTCTCCCAAGAAGATGGCTTTGACTCTGAATCTATGAACAACTTGACAACTCCAGAAGATGTGACGAGTAGATCCATCCTCTTTATGTTAGCTGAAAAATGACTAATTGGGAAACTCTTAGTCACCCCCAATCACACTCCACAAAGAAGACCAAATTTATCATTTTGTAAAATGCCTAATCATGTGGTCACCACTTGCCCTGACTTAGAAGTGCTATGCCATTGGCACCCAGTTACTCCATCAAGTGAGCAGGACAGGAACCCCATATATATAATTTTTTTCCTAGTGTGTTGGGGAAATCACCATGAGTAGAGCTGTACTTATATCCATCGAGTACGTCCTCTAATCAAGATGATGCATCTATTAAGGACAAAACACCATCACCTTATCAACCCAAAACCAAGCAACCAGTATGGAAGGCAGAACGCCCCGAGACAATCTACTCCATACCCACGTCTACGTAATGGGCAAGATGAAAAAGGCGCACCAACCAAGCATGACCCAGGTTCAACCTAGGATAACATGTGGACTATGCAACCTGATCAGCCACCAGGTCAATCAGTGCAAAGAACTGAAGCACCTTGCAAATATTTTTCACATAGTCTCTTCTCTCCCACAAAGACATGTCTCTAACCAAGAGAAAATTACGCACAACTATTTCTGGATTTTCTCACACTTTCATCACACAATACAATGTGATCATATTCTAAAGCTTAGAGTGTCAAGATTAGCGTTAAGTCTACACTCCCCAAGAGAGCTAGACATACCCATGCTAAAAACTCAAAAATGGAAGTAGAAGTCCTCCTCCACTACATCTGATCCCTCCCGAGCATCCACTTTTGGGATGAGGACTAGTGTTGATTCCCACACAATATACTCAGTTGGCATAATGGTACCATTTCCATAACCATGAACCAGAGGTGTGCCTGCTAATGGGAACATTTAGGCACCTATATACCAGACACAATTTCCACCTACCAAAAATTTCCCATCCTAACGAGGGATCTAGCATTATGCTTAGCAAGCTCCCATCACATAAATTCTTCCCTCACCAAATGCCAATGATACGATACACCATATATGATTCATATCATCATGTATCGGAACTAGGACTTAGCCTGCCTACACATCTTGGGTTTCGAATTATGTTCCCGTTGTGAAAAAACATGGCACCTTACAATTTTGCATCAATTTCCGCGAGATCCTGAATTTACATGCCGCAATCGAACTCCTCCATACCCAACCTCTAGAACAACGTTTAGTACAACTATATTTCATTGACGAAAGCTGACGACAATTGCTGAAACACAATGAGGCCCACAAGAAATGGGTAAAAGCATCATTCGACCGCCACATCAACCCTTGTTCATTCACTAAGGGAGTGGTAGTCCTCTACTACAATGTCGCAAAATAATCCCTAGGGCCAGGAAATTTCGAAAATTTGTGGAAAGGACCCTACATCATAAAAAATTGCCTCCTCAAGGGGGAATATATCTTGACTGAGCTGGATGGAACATGCCTCAGCAACCCCGTCAACAACCTTTACCTCAAGAAATTTTACCCATAAGGGCTGAGAAGGCCCACCCCTAGAGTCAACGTACACAGGCCCAAAATTTTTAAAATACTTGTCACAAAATATGCTATAGTGTTACAATGTATTATCAACCCGACCATTGCTTTGGATTCACCGATGGAGCATCATGATGGTCTCAAAGTTTAGCAGTAGCCGCCTGGGTCATCTACCATCCTGACCAATTGCGAGTCTGCACTATTGTTGTATGCTCGGTTCAGTGACAAACAATCAGGAAGAATATGATGTCGTCATTAGACTTATGTGTGATGCCCTCAGTGAGGGCATACGCCATACACATATCTACCTTGATTCCCAGTTAGTAGTGTCGTAGTTAAACCAAGCATTTGAGATATGAGATTCACATCTGTTTAGAAAATACTTGCATGAAAAATATTAAGTCGAGAGTTTGACCACATTACATTCACACATGTACCAAGAAATCAAAACCAAACAGTTGATCGCATAACTAACCATCTTCTAAACTAAAATGCATCCCGGATAAGCCACCATACATAAAAAATGAAAAAATAGAAAACATAGATATCCATTAGCATAGCATAATCCATAAAAAAAATAGGGGGCACACCATGTAGAGCCGAAAAAATATCTCTCATATATACCAAAAAAATATATATGTGTCCCAGTAAAAAAAATAGTGTCTCTGACCCGTAAGTCAGCAAAAAATATACAAGTATACAAGTCGGAAAATAGAGGGGAAGCATCCTCATCATGGGTGTTTTCCCCATGTACTATTAAACTCTAGGGCGGTGCTCCCCCAGGTGGGGCACCTGGATCCACAGTCGCTCCCAGTACCAACACTGGGGCCGCCGTCAAAACAGAGATCACCACTCGATGTAAAATATGCCGACAGCCCCTCTCCTAGGCTATCAATGTCTCCAACCATGCATCCTCGAGTTCATCCACGAAACCTCGGGTAGGCATACCCTGGGTAAAGTGGTCCACTCAACCCGATGCCTCATATAGCACCCAAGATCTGACCTCTAGAGCATCCACCTGCTCTATAAAATTAGCAATGAGAGCCTCTGCAGTCTCGGCACGAGCCCTCTCAGCAGTAGTTTCGGCAGCAGCCGAGGTGCTACCCTCCCCCGAGGGACTAGCCCGCCCACCAGGTGCTCCACCAAGAGGCTGCACTGGAGCTCCTCCCTGTCCCTTGTCTGTGCGAGGAGCACCTTGAGGCCGCCGAATTGGATGGTGTCCCAGCAACTGAGCGACTGGATGTTTGACCTCGCCAACATCTACAAGAGTAAAAAGACTATCTCAGCGTCATCATAATACACATACAAACATAAATACTCAAGTAAATGAAAAAAACACAAAAACATACCTGCTGGCCCCCAAGCATATCCAATAGGAAGACCCATGTCTAGGTCTCCTCGAAAGTCCACCCCTCTATAAGGGAATGACAGAGATATCTAAGGATTGGCCTCAAACCAAGCCTCCGTGGTGGCATTCCAATAGATCCCCAACATACCACCCCCTTCGCGGGGCATCACAGGGGCCCACCTCCTTGTACAAATCTCTTGAGGCCTCCTAACAGGCACAACCACCGTAGGTCTCAGCAGCACCACCTGCTCATACATAATTCTACATAGAAGGCTATCATATTTGAACAACTTTGATCCATCTCAGACCTTAGAAAGCTGAGCCAACATCCTGTTATAGAAAAGATGCGCAAAATCGAAGAAGTGTCTCGCCCTTAGCCAATGCAAAACACCTATCTGTGGCCCTAACACTTGATGAGGCATAGATGACCCCACCAGTTGTACAGTAGCAGCCAGAGCACATCTCTCAGCCAGGCTAGTCACATAAGCA
>JAXQQM020064831.1:0-59573 GCA_034641835.2 Pinus albicaulis
TTATCGGGGCGTTGAAAGAGGTATGAAATTACTATGTATTTACTCATTATTTTACCATAGATATACTCCTGTTTGCCTTGGAAAGGTAATTTATCATAAGAATTACTATAGAATTGGAAATGTTTATGTTTAGTACGAAAATATGACTAAAGGTTACTTTTTGATTGGCAAACAGGAATTCGAAGAGGTGAATAGCTGTACCAAAGGCGGGGTTGAGAATAATCTAATTGCTGCTCCATCAGCGTTGAACCATATCCAGCCAAAGGCAAGGAGATCTGAATGAATAGCCCAAAAAAGGCAGGGGACAGCTCGGCCTCAGTCAGAGTAAACAGAATGATGACTAAACGTAGAGGAGCGAATCCCTCAGGATCTTTCGATCCTGAGGGATCGCTATTCAAACTCATCTTATTCCTTGATTGTTCTGTTGAGATTTGATATATAAAGCCATGTCATTTAGTGATAAAGGGACGACGATGACGATTGTTGTTGAAATTAGGAATTGGTCGAAAGAATTTACATTTTATCTGTTTTATTAACTCTCTGTTTTGAGAGAAAATCCTCTGTAAAACTTTATGTTGGTTTAATATAAGACACACATTTTATCTACCTTCTATAGTTCTGAATTAGCCTAGTAGTATTTCACTGGCGCTAAGGGCCCGGCTCTGGTGGAATCACTTCGCTGTTTGTATTTTAATCTTTGCTTACTATCGTGTGGAGTGCGTTTAATGTTTGTTTTAATTACAGAATTGGTTCATTGTTGATTGGATCAAATACATAGTCATTGTTGTTTCCTTATTTACAAGAAGCACGATTCACTGTTCGATTATCTTGCTGTTATTATAAAGCTTTGCTGACTTGTATCTGATTTGAGTTGTTGTTCCATTAGTTTATAATTTGTTATAATTGATTGTTGCGTGGTAAGAAGCTGTCGACAGAATTGAAGCATAGAAATCTAGTGGCTTGAATATGTTAGAATTGTAATTGCTGTTCATTTCACGTTGCTGTTCCATTTCTATTCATTACTTATTCATAGTCTTTGATTAATGAGTTATATTTATATGCTGCTGTTCTTTTCCAGATTGTGTTTCTTTTAAGTTGCTTTCATTGAATCTGCTTTCGGTTTGATTGCTTTAAGATATCAAACTGTAGAGGATAGAGGATTTTTCTTCCAAGTCCCCAGATTGGTCATCTTGCATCGATTTCTAAGGGAAAGAGTTACTGCTACTGCATCCCTGATCGATTTTCTACAAGAGTGAAGTAGTTTAATATTTCCATTCATGTCACTTTAATTAGGTTTCTTTTCGAGCATTTTTTACTTTTGCATTTGTTATTCTGTACTACATCTTCCCAGCATTGCTCTTAGACAATTGTAGCCTTAGACAGAGTACACTTTTGAAATAAAAAGACGCTCCCAGATTGATGATTAATGTAGGCTAATTAGGTTTTCAAAAGATACCTTTTTATGGCTCAAAATTTTGGCGCCGTTGCCGGGGAGAGTGTATGCCATTTTAAAGGAGTAATGCACAATTGATTTTCTTCTGCTTGCGGAGAATTGGGTATTAAAGACAGAAGGTAAGAACCTACGCACTGGGCAAGAAACACACTTGCTCGCAGCCCGCTTCACAACAGAAGTAGGTAAGCTTATTTCTTTAGGTAGGAATGAAGGTTTGTTTCTTTGAATGAATAAATAAACTAAGCGAAACAAAATTCCTCCTAAAACTGAAAAACCTAAGGGGCCGGTGACCCTTGGGCGCACAACCTTTATTGACGAAATCCTTAAAAGAAATGAATCTCAGCCATCAGTAGGATTTAAAAGAACTACTTCTAGACAGCCTACTAGTTCCCTTCAGGCTACAGAGTCACCATCTGAAGCCTTTGCTGAGATACACAGTCAAACATAGGGAATTGAGAAAGATTCCCAAGAAATTGAGAATCCTTGCATAAGTTTCCTTCAAGAAGGGAATGCTAGCAATCTCTGAGAAGGAGAAGGGGAAACGGGAGAAATCACAAACTTGAAATCTCCTATTGAAACTGCCCAAACCATAAGCAGCCCAGATAAGGGAAGTGTTGTTCAACTTATTTAGAACCAAGGTCTTGAATCACCTCAAACAGTAGGTCGACAGGAAAAAATTATTATGCCAGAAAAAGGGAGTTCTGTCAAAGCCATTCCTGCCCCTGCTCGTCAACCTAGAAATTCCTTGGAAATCCCATAGGGATATTGGCATATCTTCGATCAAATTGCCCAGAACCAAAATCAGAATCAACATCAGACCTCTACGCTGCAATATCCTATAGTAGATATTGCAGTCAATGCACCCATGAAATCTATTCCTCTTCAACATATTCCCACATTTCATGGCTTAACATCAGAGGACACAGATGCGTTTTTATTTGAATTTGATGTGCTGAGCAGAGGATACGATTACACCACCGATGCCCAAAAACTAAAACTGCTCCCTTCTACATTGAAAGGGGCAGCCTTATGATGGTTTATGGGATTAGGTGGGGGTGTCATAACTGATTGGGATCATATGAAGGCTGCATTTTTAAAGAAGTATCAAGATTATTGCAGGTCTCGGGAATTAAAAGATGAAATATTCCAAATGACAGCAAAACCAAATGAGACCTTGGAAGAGTATGTGGAACGGTTCCAATAAAATATTTAGAGATCCCCTTATGCATCTTTACCCTTACCTGACAATGTTTTGAAAACCACATTAATTAGGGGAATGAAAGATCAATGGGTTGAAACATTGAATATTATGGGAAAAGGTGATATATATCAGGAAAGTTATCCTAACATCATTGATGTGTGTATCAGGTGTTTGAGGGGAAATATAAGGTTGAAATCAGCAGAACGTGATATAATTACAAGAGAAAATAAGACCTCTAATGAAGGTGTGACTCGTGCAGAGATTGGAAATATCCTAGAAGACTTTAAGACATAAATACTTGGGACTCTAACAACGCAGTTAAATATTATGCAAGCCAAACAGAAATAGGTAGAAGCAGAGAAAAACTTGGCAATATTATGTCCCAGATGTAGAAAGAAACACAGCCACAAAGAATGCCCATTGGATGTGATTAAAGTCTGCGCCATTTGCACGAAAGATCACCCTACAGAGGGATGCCCTTCGCTTCCTGGCCTAAAAGCAGTTTATAAGGAGGCAGAAGAAGAATCACAAGTGGTATGTCTACTTAATTAGCGTCGACAATGGCAGCCACGACCATCAGGTATGCCAAATGATCCATTTTCTTTTCAGCCTCCTCATTATAATGCTCAACAATATAGTGGGATGTGGCAGAATCAACCACCTTTCCCTAATTTTTCACAAAAGCCATTTCCTCCCACATCTTGGCCAAATCAAACAAACCAAAATAATTGGCCTAGCTTTCCTTTCTACCCACCATTCTGGCCTACACAATGGTCCCCCTCTACTTCCCAGAGTCAGGCCTGGCAGTCAAACTGGCAAAAACCTACAAATTAGCCAGCCAGATCAATTCCTCTCTCTCAACCTACACTGCCAGCTCCTTATACAAACCCCCAGACCAATTTAAGACCACAACTCCCAGCCCAACCCAACCCAAACCCAAACAATAGGCCAGTTTAGTCTGTCCAAATAATGGAACCCCCAGAAGTAGAACAGTGAACTGAGGGAGTGCAATGATCTTCAATTAAGGTCTAGGCGTATAGTGGAAACAGAGAGAAACAATGATGTCCATATTGAAGATCCGTTACCTGTAGAAAAAACAGTACAAAGTGAGAAGGAAGTTCAACAACAAAATCAACAACAAAGTCAACAACAAGTAACAACTTCCTCTCCACCATTCCCAGAATGGTTAATTATACCTCATCCATTAGAACAACCTAATTTTGATCTTTTGGGAGAATTAAAAAATTTGTGTATAAAAATCCCTCTCCTCCAAGCTATTCAAGACATTCCTATATATGCAAAAACCATTAAGGAATTATGCATAAAGAAGCCAAAGAGGAGAACAACAACCAATCCTACTGTCCAAATAGTCGGTACCTTATCTGACTTATTATCAGGAATGGAAACACCCATCAAATATGAAGACCCAGGAAATCCTATAGTGACAGTGTAGATCAATGGGAAATCATTTCCAAATGACTTAGATGATTTGGGAGCAGCAATTAACATTTTAACAACCACCACCTGTCAAAAATTTGGCATTACATCACTAGAACCAACAACAACCTTGTTGGAATTGGTTGACCGATCAGTAGTCAAACCAAAAGGTATACTACAAGATGTAATCGTATCTGTAGATTCTTGGGAATACCCTGCTGACTTCCTGGTTATCAATCCAAAGAATCGACTAGATGGACACCCGTTAATCCTAGGTAGACCTTGGTTGGCAACTGCCAATGCTTATATTGGATGCCGACAAGGCAAAATGACAATTACAAGGGGAAATCATGCCAAGAATTTAGCCCTATATCCCCCAGCCTAGCCAAGTCTATCAATAATCAAAACAAGAAAACCACCTGCATCATATCTTATGGAAAATATGAGATCACCTCTAACTATAGAAAATGCTCTTGATTTTAAAGATCAAATAGAGGATGATATCATTAACAATTTTATCAATAAATCACAAACCAGATCTCATTTGCAATGTCACATGATCAAGGCAGCATTCGATAATAAAGAAGAAGAATATCCTTTCAAAGATGCTCCTGATCAAGCAATACCTACTACTTCTGTGTACAATAGCAAGGTTGTAGAAATTGAGCCTGGAAAAACTCTAAACATTAATAAAAATCTCACTGCTGAACAAGAAGAGAAATTGGTCCAATTATTACGAAAATACAAAGCAGCCTTTGCATGGGATTACCCCGATATGAAAGGAATTGATCCTCAATTGTGTACTCACCACATTTACATTGAAAAAGATGCAAGACCCATTCACCAACCTCAAAGGAGACTAAATCCTCACCTTAAAGATATTGTGAAAGCTGAATTACAAAAACTATTGGATGTTAATTTCATCTACCCAATATCTGATAGCAAGTGGGTCTCTCCATTAGTGGTGGTACCAAAAAAGAACGGAAAGTGGAGGATATGTGTAGATTACCGTGAACTTACTAAGGCAACACAGAAAGACCACTTTCCCCTTCCTTTCATTGACCAGGTATTAGACACATTAGCAGGGAAGAAATTCTTTTCTTTCCTCGATGGCTTCAGTGGGTACAATCAAATCCAGATTGCCCCTGAAGACGAGGACAAAACTACTTTTACCTATCCATGGGGGACATTTTCCTACCAAGTCCTACCTTTTGGCCTATGCAATGCCCCTGCTACATTCCAAAGGGAAATTATAAGCATTTTTGCAGACTTAATAAATGAAGGTCTCGAAGTATATATGGATGATTTCACACCCTATGGGGATGACTTTGAGCCTGCATTGGAAAACCTAGAAAAGGTATTGCAAAGATGTATTGACACTAGGCTTTGTTTAAGCCACGAAAAGTGTCTTATGATGATGACCGAAGGAGTTATCTTAGGGCATTATATTTCAGCAGCTGGAATTCAAGTAGACCCAGCTAAAATTCAAATAATCTTGTTAATTCCCACACCCACCACACAAACAGAGGTACGTAGCTTTCTTGGATTTTCTGGTTACTATAGAAGATTTATAGAACATTATTCTCGAATAGCTACACCTTTATATGCACTGACTGGAAATGTTGATTTCATTTGGACAGATAAATGTGACAATGCCTTTAATGATCTGAAAAATCTTGTTTCAACAGCCCCAGTGTTGAGGGGCCCAAATTGGAATTTTCCATTCCAAATTTCATCCAATGCCTCAGACATAGCAATTGGAGCAGTACTTGGGTAGGAGGAAGACAAGAAGCCATATGAAATTTATTATATTAGCAAAAATCTATCCCCTGCTGAATTAAATTATACTGTAACTGAGAAAGAATTTTTAGCTATAGTTCATGCTATAAACAAATTTAGACATTATATAACTGGGTATCCTGTAGTACTATATAATGATCACTCTGCCATTAAGTTTTTAGCAAATAAACCTGTTACAAATGGAAGAGTGACAGGATGGTTGATTTTAATGCAAGAATTTGATATCACAATCAAAGATCGACTGGGCAAAGAGAACCCTATAGCTAACTTTCTGTCAAGAATGCCAAAGCCAACAGATATAGAAGCAGTTGAAGACCATTTTCCGGATGAACATCTCTTCGCTGTTACTACCAGAACACCATGGTATGCTAATATAGCAAACTATTTGGCAATAGGTAAATTACCTAAACATCTATCCCTTAATGAACGTAAGCAAATAATACACCGTAGTAACCTCTTTTCCTGGATTCGGGGCTACCTATTTCATACAGGTGCAGATATGCAAATAAGGAGATGCATTAGGGAGGATGAGGTATTTGACATCTTGAAAGCATGCCATGATGGACAGTGTGGTGGACATTTTGCAGATCGTAGAACTGCCCATAAAGTTTTATGAATAAGCTATTATTGGCCTAATATCTTTAAAGATGCTAAAAAATTCGTGCATGCCTGTGATAGCTGCCAAAGGGCAGGTCGCCCTGGGCAGTCTGATGAAATGCCCTTGAACCCTCAACTAGTGATTGAACCATTTGAACATTGGGCCCTTGACTTTGTTAGTCCTATTAGCCCCCCATAAAACCAAAAAAAATAAATCCTAGTTGCAACTGATTATGTCACCAAATGGGTTGAAACAGAGGCTCTTTCAAAAGCTACAGAGGACTCTGTAATACAGTTTCTTTTCCAAATCTTTGTGCACTATGGCCTCCAAAGGGACATAATCGCAGATGGAGGACCACAGTTTGTAGGTAATAAATTAGCTGAAAAATTTCAAACCTACCACATTCAGCACAAGATTACAACTCCATATCACCCACAGGCCAATGGCCAAGTAGAGAGCACGAACAAAGTAATCGAATCTATATTAACAAAAACCGTTGCCTCACACAGACGAGATTGGGCCTACAGATTTCCAGAAGCATTGTGGGCATATCGAACAACGTGGAGACCTACTACAGGATATTCACCATACCAATTGGTATTTGGAAAAGAACCCATCTTTCCTATAGAATTTGAAATTCAAACATTAAGAACAGCTCAAAAGGTGGGTCTAAATTTGAATGAAGCCCAGGCTAAAAGACTGTAGCAAATTAATGAGTTAGATGAAATTAGGCTCTCTGCTCTTCAGCACACAGCATTAATTCAGCAACAAAGAGCCAAATGGCATGACGCCCATATCAAAGAAAAGATCTTCCACGAAGGAGACTGGGCACTCCTATATGATTCTAGGTTTCAGGATTTCCTAGGAAAACTCCAGACACGGTCGCTTGGACCCTATGAAATACAAAACGTGTATGATAATGGCACTATTACATTAGTTACCATTGATGGATCTGTACATTCCTTTAAGGTAAACGGTCATCGAGTTCGATTGTATCATAAACCGCTTACCCAGGAATCCTTTTACCAACAGTTACAGGAAGATTCTACCATGGAAATTCTCGCTGAAGGGGAGAACTCCTCCTCAGCACCAGTTTGATAAATCATTTCTTTTTTTAATTTTTTACATAAGGCATTTTTTCTGTTTCTTGATTGTTGTTTTATGGAATTTGTTTTTTTAAACATTCTGTTAATATTACTTCTTTATTTCTTCATCGCTTGTTACATGAAATTCGGTTTCTTTAAAAGAGAAAAAAAGAAAAATTCTGTTTATTTCATTTATTTTGTTGTTCTTTTCTAAAGGAACAACACTTTTGCTGTTCCTTTCGAAAGGAACAACAGTTTCGCAGAGTGTTTTTGTTGTTCCTTTCCAAAGGAACAACACTTCCGTAGAGTACTTTTTTTGTTGTTCCTTTCGAAAGGAACAACAGTTCCGCAGATTGTTTTTGTTGTTCTTTTTAAAGGAACAACACTTTTTTGAGTGGATTGTTTTTTGTTTTAAGCCAGCATTTTGAATTTTTGATCACTTTTCTAAAGGCAAATATATCATTTATATACAATCATACAAATTAAATCTTACTGTAATCAACAAATCAAAAGAAATTATCATTTTTTAAGAAAATTGTCTAGTAATGATAAGAAAAAAAAGGAAAAAGGGGCATGATCAATAACATAAATTTTCTATTTTATTACCATTGAATTAATCTGATCGATTATTTTTATCATGATTGGTTCTTTCCCACATGCTATAACTTTCTTTGATGTTTATCGATGGAATAGGAATAAGGGCATATTTTTTTCTATTGAGATGTTCAGACTTCTTCCACCATCCCTACTCTTAAGGAGTGTTGAGCCATCCCTTATGAATAACTGAGGAAAAGTGTTGTATGAAAAAAAAGGAAAAAAGAAAAGAAAAAAATATATTTACATATTAATAATGATTTTGCAGATGGAGGATAGGGGGTCTCATCAAGAGCCAGCCTACCATGATCATAGGGAAGGCAGTGAAGTGGCATTCCCATCATGGCCACCAAACCAGGGAAATGGTCCAATAGACAATTGAAAAAATCAAGAAGTCCTTGGAATAGGAGGTCTCATCACGAGCCGACCTACCCACCTTTCACTTATTCCCGATGAATGGCATTGTGGTTTATCTGGTCACCAAGCCAGCATAATGGCCTCCATCATGATATTCAACAAAAATCACTTCCTCAGTATAAATAAAGGACAATGGTTCCATGGGTAAGAAAGCAACTCTGTGAAGGTTATGGACACCTGTGGGAAACAGAGCTCTGCTGATGGTATTGAAGTCACATTTATACACATCAATAGTTATATTTAACCCTTTTCCTATATCTCTATTTAAATGTCAAAATAAAATATGAAATCCTCACCTTTACCTCCAAACCTATTATACATGAAATCATTACAAATCGATCATATTAGTTTGAAATGGTAAATAATGAAATTTTACTTATGTTTATCTTATGTTGTCCCTTCTCCTCGTATTTGAATCATTACAAAATGATTTTCTATTTATTACCGATTCATCACATGCATTGATTTCAGTAATTGTTATAATTTGATTGAATGTATCACAATTACGCCTACTTTTTACTACTGTACTATTGTTGTGCCATACTTGCCTCTCTCAATTGATAGTCGAGGACAACCTCTCATTCATTCGGGGGGCGCGGATTTCTGCATGCAGATCAAACCCCGAGATTTCTTTACTTGTATATGAACTAAATCCCTGCATTTTAGGAAATAACAAATTTTCAACGAACTGTGTTGTGTTGTTCCATTGTGATTACTGTGTGTTGAGAAAAATTAACAGAGCGCAGAGATGGGAGGACGGCCAATTCGCAGTGAACCACAGGTGCTGATCGTCTCTGATGCTACACGAGCAATTTTAGAAAGACTGGGGTGGATTACATATTTCATGAGGATGCAACAACCCCATGAAGCAGTGGCCACCGAATTTTTATTGAACATGCAGGAAGGATCCTCCATGGTCAGAGGAAGGCAGATAGTTGTATCCGACGAGATAATTGCAGAAGTGTCTAGAATTCCCACGCAAGGGACTATTTGGACTTGGAAGAAGATTAGGATTCGAGAAGCCATGAAGATTTTTCAAGATGATGGACAGACGTTAGTTATCAAAGGTAAAGGAGTCGAGCCAGCGTCATTAGGAGAACCATGGATAGAGTTGGCCAAGATTGTGCAGGCTTACATAACGTGCGACGAAAGAAAGGATGTGGCAAGACCTCGCCACCTTAAGCTACTAGCTGTATTAAAACAGAAATTCACCATTAATTTTCCTGCATTTTTAAATTCTTTGTTGCATGATACTGCTTGTGGTATAATAAAATCCCAACATGCAAATATGGTGGTCATCCACCATTGTCTAATACGATTAATAGTGAGTCGTAGCCTTGACCAACAAGAGACCAGCTGGGAAGAGTTAATATTTTCCATTGAGGGAGGGTTAGCTTTACCCGCTCCAAAACGGAAGAGGATGGCCGGCTCAATAGCTGAGCCTTCTACTCATAGACAGTCCCTCCGATTGAAACGAAGTAGGAGGATGGTGGAAGGACTTCCGGGCAGCAGCAACCAGCCCCTAGAATTGCACAGCTCAGAGGAGGAACAACCTCCACAATTGGAGGGAGTAAGCCCTCGTACTAATGAGGAAGAAGAATTGGATGGAGTAAGCCCTCGTACTGATGAGGAAAAAGAATTGGAAGTAGAAATTTGCTACTTGTACGAAGAAGAAATAAGTCGCCAAACCGATAGTGAAAAACAATCCAGTGTAGAGGAAGGAGATAATGAGGAAGAAGAAATCGAAGGAAATATTGAGGAAGAAGAAGTTGAAGGAGAAATTTGGTATTCAAATGAGGATGAAGGAAGTTATCATACCTGTGAGGAGGATGAGGACAATCATATTAGTAATAAGGATGAAACAGAGCCTCCCGAAAATGTTATCGTAAGCCCTTTACAGGAAAACCAATTGGCCCAGATTTTGGCCAATATGAGTGATTATGCATGGCCTCATAGCCCCTTGGACCTCAATATAGATATTAATCAACTACCATAGTACTCTGTTATTGATAAAGAAACAGTTGGAGAAAAACTGAATGAAACAACAAACCCTAGCGAAGCTAGGGTTGCTTCTCCTGAGAGGTATAAACAGGAGAAAGAGAACATCGAAGCTGGAATCCCCCAGGAGACTGTAGAGTTAACTGAGAATATGATTCCCAGAGAATTTAGCTAAGGGCGTATGAATGTAGAAGAAGAACCCCAAGGAGAAGAACAAGAAGAGAATTTTACTGAAGGCGCGACTGATATAGGCCAAAACTCTGTTGACCAAATAGGTTCAGATAAACGAACGGTTGTTCCATTAAGAAAGAGGAGGAAAACAACTGAGATTGAGAAGCTTCGCAGGGAACGAATAAACTTTCATAAACTAGTAGAACAACTCGGGAAAACCATTAGGGTTCTGAGAATGAAACAGATGCCTAAGCGAGCCCCTAAGAGAAGAAGCATTTCTATCAAAAGAAGTTTGAAAAAGAGAAGGGTGACTGCTAATAGGAACCCCCAAGTTACAGAAGAAACCATACCTGAGCCTAATTATGAGGATGCGGAGCAACAAACGACTGTTCCAACACAAGTTGTTCTAGAGGAACATGTTCTAAGTGAAAATATGCAATCTAGCAGTCAGCACACTTTTAGTGATCTGACACTGGTCAGACTTCAAGAAGAATTGACATAGGCCCGAATAGAAAGGCAGAGATTGGAGGAAGATACTGTCCGAAGAAAGAGATATCAGGAATTGCAGCAACAAATGAGAACTATTCATGAAGCAGAAGCTGAAGCTCATGAAAAACGTCGGAAAGCAGAGGTAAAGGCTGATAAGGTAATGAACCAACTAAAACTAGCCTACAATCAAATGGCACTCTCTGCTCCTTGTATACTGATGTCTTAGCCTGTAGATGCCCCACCAAAAACTATGCTTTGTTTTTACTAGAAAGATATTTACAATTAAAGATCAAGGTAGTTAGGGCAGGGAAATCCATAGAGCTAAAAACCATAGATGACTTGGTATCATGCTGCAAACTTTATGGGATCAAAGTACAACGCCTTTTGTGTGAATTTTACTTGCATAATCTAATACTTGAAAATGATTATGAATCAAACCCTAGCCCTTTTATTGGAGATGTTCAGTTTCAGGCATTCATTTCCTTTGCTATAAATAAATTAAAATGGCTTAAAGCCTATAATGCCTTTCAAAGGCAGGAAAATGGATTAGATTCCGGTGGGGTCGGCGAACGCTAAGACCCACTTCATGTTGTGTAACCAGCTCCCAAAAAGAGAAGAAAAGAGATACCAACGCCTTATAAATAAGCCACTTCGAGGGGGAAACCTCCAATACATTACATAAATGCACAATTCTCAGATGATACAATTCACAAAACCTCCTTTCTATATATAGGAGTCCATGGGGCCATAATGTAATCCTAGTGGGCCACAATGTAATCCTAGCCGACCTAACAATAATAATTTAAGGGCACAATAATAACAAAATGGGGGTTACAAGGGTTCAATAATAACAATAAAGGGGGCTACACTAACATAATAAGGGGCTACACTATTAATATAGGGACTTAACATGCCCCTCTCCTTCAAACAAGTGTTGTCCTCAACGCTTGATTATTTCTCGATGCTTCTGTATAAAATTCTCATCCTCCCATGTGAAATATTCTACAGGAAAGTTCTTCCACTTGCTGAGATACTCTGAAATTGATCGTACTTGTTGAGTTCTTGTTTCTATGACTGCTTCATAACTTCTTTCGATATGATGTTGATCTTCCTGTTGTTTCATTAGATTCTGCACCAAAGTTGGGTTATCCTTTGAGAGTTGGAGAACTTGTTGTTGATGCTCGTTGTGATCTTCCAATAATTTATCATCCATATTAGCTATTATTTGATCCTTCAAACCATCCAACTTAGCCTCCATTTCTGCTTTTAAACCATCTATTTCATCTTCGGTTGCTCTTCGTAAGATCAAAATTTGTTGCACTTGGTACCGTAATTTTGATATCTCATATTGCAATTCTTCCTCCTCATGCGTCATAGTATAGCTTTCTGAGGGCTTAATGGGTATGGAATTATTTTTTGGAGGCATAATAGAACCCATTACTGACAAAAATTCTCCAATATGCCCTTGGAATCAATTCAACTTGATTCTTCAAACAAGACTTATGCAATTCGGAAAAAAACAATACACACCTTTTTCTTGCTTTTAGGAGCTCGATATTGAAATTGAATTATATCTGTAATTGAAAATCTTTGATATCTCAAATTCAGCCCTGTAGTATCCCTCTGAAGCTTCTTTCAAATGCCACAGGTCTGACCTGATTTGGATTCTCCAAGACAAATTTGTGTCCAATCTCCCACAATGACCTAATTTTGGACTGGTTCAGTAGAGCGAACTTGTACGACTTGCCACGTGTCACTGTTTTATTCTTTGTCTCTGAAATTTATATCCAAGAAACTACAGGCCGTGTATTTGCGACCAATTTTGACGGCACTCCAATCCAATCTCCAGAGAGAGAGTTATTGAACTTTTCCCACGATCACCTCTTTGAGATGAAATTCAGGAGCCTGAAAAAGCACTACCTTCCACAGATCATATCTCCAAAAATATTGCGAACCAAGCTCTGAAATTTTTTGACGAATTTCCTCAGGATTTCAGCTTCGCACCATATGAATTTCAGATTCTGAAACTTTGTAGAAAAAAATTTATAGCTAAAATTCCACGATGACCTGTTTAGGAGCTTGAAAAAAGACCTAACTTCCACAGATGATATCTCCGAAAATAGTGCGAACTAAGCTCTGAAATTTTTATACAATATTCCTCAAGATTTCAGCTTCACACCCTAAAAATTTCAGCTTCTGAAACTTCGTAGAAACAAAGTTATAGCGAAAATTCCACGATGACCTGTTTGGAGCAGCGAAACCCTAGAATCCCAAGGCTCTGATACCAAATGTTGTGTAACCAGCTCCAAAAATAGAAGAAAAGAGATGTAAACGCCTTAGAAATGAGCCACTTCGAGGGGGCAACCTCCAATACATTACATAAATGAACAATTCTTGGATGATACACTTCACAAAACCTCCTTTCTATATATAGGAGTCCATGGGGCCATAATGTAATCCTAGTGGGCCACAATGTAATCCTAGCCGACCTAACAATAATAATTTAAGGGGCACAATAATAACAAAATGGGGGTTACAAGGGTTCAATAATAACAATAAGGGGGTTACACTAACAATAATAAGGGACTATACTAGTGATATAGGGACCTAACACTTCAATTTTGGGCTAGACAGAAAATTTTGATGACAAAGGAAGGTGTTACCCAAACTCTGGGGCCTGTCCACAAATCAATTATTTTGAATGGAACAGACTATTTATCATCCATTAGAAACCAAGCTTATATAGCAGCCAAGGTCCGGTGGAGAATCTCCAATCAGAATGTGCAAAATAGGGAACCATTTAATTATAGAAACTTTGGGCTAGCTGCAGCCCGCTTCATTTCCTATATCCATCTCGTTTTAAAAGAAGGACCATACTGGTTAGGATGTAGATTTTGCAGCCCTATTACATGGTACCCTGCTTCAGACTACAAAGCTATTTATGAACTTCCTAAAGGACATACAGAACATGTTTTTGAGGAATTAGCTGCACTACATGGTTTTAGGCCTGTTGATGACAAACCTTATCCGACTTATTCTTTGACTGCTCTCCATGTGAACTATAGTTTTCATGAGGGCATGAAAAAGATTAAGCAGGGGGGTATGTTGGGTAGTGAAAGAGGTATGAAATTACTATGTATTTACTCATTCTTTTACCATAAATTTACTCCTGTTTGCCTTGGAAAGGTAATTTATCATAAGAATTACAATAGAATTGGAAAGGTTTATGTTTAGTACGAAAAGATGACTAAAGGTTACTTTTTGATTGACAAACACGAATTCGAAGAGGTGAACAGCTATACCAAAGGCGGGGTTGACACTAATCTAACTGCTGCTCCATCAGCATTGAACCATATCCAGCCAAAGGCAAGGAGATCTGAACGAATAGCCTAGAAAAGGCAGGGGACAGCTCGGCCTCAGTCAAAGTAAACAGGATGATGACTAAATGAAGAGGAGTGAATCCCTCAGGACCTTTCGATCCTAAGGGATCGCTGTTCAAACTCATCTTATTCCTTGATTGGTCCATTGAGATTTGATATATAAAGACATGTCCTTTAGTGACAAAGGGACGGTTTTTGTTGAAGTTAGGAGTTATTCGAAAGACTTTACATTTCCTCTGTAATATAATGTTTTATTAACTCTCTGTTTTGAGAGAAAAATATCTATAATGCTTTATGTTGGTTTAATATAAGACACGCGTTTTATCTACCTTCTACAGTTCTGAATTAGCCCAGAAGTATTTCACTGACGCTACGGGCCCGACTCTAGTGGAATCACTTCACTGTTTATATTTTAATCCTTGTTTACTATCGTGTGAAGAGTGTTTAATGTTTGTTTCAATTACAGAATTTTTTTATTGTTGTTGGATCAAATATAGAGTCATTTTTATTTCATTCTTTACAAGAAGCACGTTCGTTGTTCGATTATCTTGTTGTTACTATAAAGCTTTGCTGACCTATATCTGATTTGAGTTTCTGTTCCATTAGTTTATAATTTGTTATAATTGATTGTTGTGTGGTAAGAAACTGTCGACAGGATTGAAGCATGGAAATCTAGTTGCTTGAATATGTTAGAATCATAATTTTTGTTCATTTCACACTACTGTTCCATTTCTGTTCATTATTTATTCATAGTCTTCGATTAGCAAATAGATGAGTTATAGTTACATGCTGTTGTTCCTTTCTAGTTTTCATTTCCTTTAAGTTGCTTTCATTGAATCTGCTTTCGTTTCGATTGCTTTAAGATGTCCAACTGTAGAGGATAGAGGTCTTTGCTTCCAAGTCCCCAGATTGGTCATCTTGCATCGATTTCTAAGGGAAATATTTACTGCTACTGCATCCCTGATCGATGTTATGCAAGATTGAAGTAGTTTAATCTTTCCATTCATGTCACTGTAATTAGGTTTCTTTACAAGCATTTTTTATTATGTACTACATCTTCACAGCATTGCCCTTAGATAATTGCAGCCTCAGACAGAGTACACTCTTGAAATAAAAAGTCGCTCCCAGATTGATGATTAATGTAGGCTAATTAGTTGTTCAAAATATACCTTTTTATGACCCAACATTAATCACAACACCCACCTAGGGCACCTAGGCACAAAAGGGACTCACCACCTCCTCCCCATGCATCATTCAACCCACCCTTCTTGGCCACCCTCATGTTTCCTGATCTTCCAATGTTAATGAAAAATTCCATTAAGCATAACTTTGCATTGGAATGTATAAAAATATCCATGGAAACCCTAGAAAACTAATTTTTTCCCCTTCACTGGAATTAGAACACTAGTAGGGAGAGTTTCAAGACTCTTTTTGGGTTACCAAAGAGGTTTGAAATCCCAAAAAACTCTTTGTAATTACACAACAAAAGAGAGTTGATGCAACTAGGGCTAGCAGTGTGAATGGATAAAAGAAGAAAAGGTAAAAATTGATTAGTTTTAGAAGAGAAGGATAAAAGTATGATATCAAACATGGTCAAAAAAGTTTCTAGATACATCTAATAACTCCTATTTAAGATATCTATAAAATAAATTCTCTCCATGGATCAAATGGGGAAAGTTCATATAACAAAATGTTGTTAAATTGAGGACCCATGTTCCCCTTGTGATAAGTTGTAGAATATTGTGTGCCTTGAAAATGAGTTGTGGTGAGAGGAGGGAAAATGATTTAGGAGTACAAAAGTGTTGAACTTTGCAACAAGAAACAATGAAATTGGAAACCATAAAGGACAAAAAATGCACCCACAAAGGACGTGGAATCTTGATGCACCAGGAATGTGGAATTTTTGATGCACCAGAATTTTGGCTGTGGAATGTGAAGCATCTAATTTATATTTCCTTTAAATAATTTGGACAATATATTATAATTTTATCTCATAACAACTTGTATCAGTTAACGAAGTCATGATGACTGAGTTAGCTTAGGAAATTCGAGTTGAGGGTCTAAGATGAGGCATGTAGAGGGATTCTAATATTTTGGGGGTCTAGTTGTAGTTGATGCATCAACTGATGCATGGTGTGAGTGAGTTAACTCAACTTATTGAGTTATAATCAATTTAACTAGTTCTAACCGAGAGATGAACTAATGAGAGGTCGAGTGAATTAAATTAGAATTAATTCACATGCAGTGATCAATCATATAACTGATAATTCACTATTAATAGCTGCTTACATACCAGTTTTGAGAGAGACCTAGTTGAGACAGAGGTTAAAGGGAACATAACTATTAGTTGTATTTATAAAAAATTTCCCATCTGCAATTATAGAGTCATTGGGATGCCATGATGCATTGCACAATCAAGGCAGGCTATTTTTCCTATTTAATAGGGAGCTAATTCCTAGAATTATGTGGAGAAAGCATGGATGAAGGAAGTTGCCAAGAATTGGCAAGTACTTCAGACCGATTTTGCCTTGATCATCTTCGAGATAGTTGGCAGAGGCCGAGAATATTATGAGAGATTAAGCATTGTATTGTTTCATGATTCCTTGAATTAATACACAATATAGATATAGGGTTTTTGAGCAGTTGCTTTCTCCAAAAAAATCTTGTGTTGTGCGATTGATTTACTTCTTTCTCTTACTTGCATGTGATTGAGAAATCATGTTTTGTATTCCACAAATATTATAGAAGGATTTAGTATATTGTTTTAGTACATCACAAGATCAGATTGAATCCATCTGTAGATTTTCCACATGGCATCAGAGCGATATTTCTACAAAAAGGATAAAATTTTGTACAATTCTATGGTATAATAAAAAAAAATTCGCCCCCCTCTAAGAAACATATTTTTATTTAATGAAATTTGTGTTTTTATTTGGTATTTATGTCACTAATGCTAATGGGTATTATGGGAGATTAGATATTATGGCTATTGTTGTTTGTGTGTAGGTAAAAGGTGTAGGGAACTTAGGAGTGAAGATATTTGGAACAACTACTAGCAACATCACCAAACATCCACCTTTTGGGTTAAGGTGTACATCTAATATCCCTCTTGTTTATTTCATGAAATGCATGTGTGCGACATGTCAATAATTACGCAGATCAAGAAATTTTTTGCTTGTGGAAGTCCCTAGGTGGGCCTTATGGGTTTGAACTACATTTTCAATGTAAGATAAATTTTGTATAACAAGAGGACACCAGATGATAAGAAAGTGAAACCTTAACCTAATCCATTATGGTCCAAATATCATTAAATATTTTGTATATAAATTTTCTTTATAAAGTGACAATCTAAAGAAATTATATTGATATAGGTGGATATCATTGGCCACCCACCTATTCCACTTGCTCATAACACAATTTTCCTATTTTGGTAGTTTTTAGATCTTGAATTTCCAGAGTAGTTTTGGGGGATATGGGCCGATGGAATACCTTTCCTATCATTGAAAATCACAAATTTTACTCCTGAGATAAACCTTTCCAACGTGCTATCATGTATGCCAAATGGAGATTCTATGCCAAAATAACAACCCCTAGAAGTTGACATTTCAAGTTACCCATAAAGGACCTTAAGCCTTGATGTTTCATCTCCTAGGGTTAGGTTTTTGGATGTTTAAGGTTTCTTATTACTTATTCATAATAAAAATTCCTCATAGTCTCACTTTAAAACAATTCAGAAGGGTGTATCCATCACATATATTCTCAAAGATAAGCTACCACTGTTCGATCTAGTTTTCCTTCATTATGCATGTATACAATTTTCAGTATTTTCCATTTATTAATTGAAGTTGAGTTTCAATTTTCTCTATTTTTTTTTTATCTTAAATCTATATTTCATTTCATTCCCTTCCTAAATTCGGATTAGATATCCCATGGGATTCCTACTATTTAGAAAATTAGGAAACTTCCTACTCATGGGAGGTTAGTAGGGTGTCTAAGGATTGGTCCTTACCATTTCCTAATGCTCTCTGACTAAATATCTATGATGGTGCTGAATGGTCATTGGATTTATGGGGTCTTGTTAAAGTCTTTATTAATCATCCATGATTACTCCATGTAATGGATACTTATCCCTCACCATGATTCTAACCTTTTATTTAGTTATGGCATAAAAGTGTATCCATTTCCTCCATTATATTAAGTTAGAATATAAGATGTAAAATTCCTAATATGGATATAAAAAATATATGGTTTGGAATTCCAATTAGCATTTTTAGAGATAAGGAAATTAAATTAATATAACTCACATAAAAAAAACTCTCTAAGACTCTACATAAAGGAAAATGTTTGTGAAATTTTAGGTTTCTTAATTTCATAGGGCTTCCTAGCTACTAGTTGTTTCAACTTAAAGGAATTCCATTGATCATGCAATAATATGGGATTCACCCTAGAGGGTGTACTACATGAAACAACCACTAGAGCCAATTCATATGTTATTATTTGTTTCCTCTTCATATCCTACTTATTCCTTATATTCCTTGAATTTTGTCTTCGAGTTGTATTCCTAGGTGAGATACATGGAAAACCATCTTTCCCTCATCTTTTCAATATTTTTTTGGTGGCTCTCCTTATTAATAACCCCTACTTTGAAGATCTCATCCTTTCTCCTCCATTGAGCTAGATTTCGTTTGAGTTGGATGAAGGAATAAGTATTAGTAATAATGTCATCTAAAATAGCATTTATAGTTTGTTAAGCCTCCTCAACACATTATCCAGAGTAATTGTAGGCTTTTAGTTCAGTACCTTCATATTTATCAATGGCCTCTAGATTTGTTTAGGATACAAACTATATTTTTACTTCACTAGAGTTTAGCCTTAATCTTTTTATTCCTTAATAGAAAAATCATATTTTTCCTATGCTTGGTTTGATAACGTGTGATGTAGAATTAAAAAATCTTGGTCCTGAGTGACTTACATTTCTTCTTCCAAATTCTTAGATTGAATAGATCTAGGTCCATCGTATCGTATGGTAAAGTAGAAGTATTGATGCTATTCTTCCATGAGCTCTTCTATTTTCTCCTGTGTCAATGGTGATATAGAATTACATGTTTTAAATACTCTAGCCACCTTATATAAAAAGGGTACCTAAAACGCTTACTCTGAACATTCCTCCATTTGAACTAGGGGAAAATTGGGGTCTTCATCTATTTCTTGAGGGTTTTCTTCATTTGATGGTTCTTGTTGTTCATCTAGGAGAAATATCCTTGATTCTTCACCATGTTTAGTGGCATCGACTTCAAGTTTTTTAATAGAATTTTCAGTATTGGGGCTAACAATCCACTCTCTTATTTTTCTTCTTTGATTTTGCAAGGACTTGGTCTAATAATAAGACTAGGAATTCCAAGTAAAGGTGGAGGGCAGTGGCTAGTTTTGAGCCAAAGACCCTTTATGTGATGAAACCCTAGCTATAGGTTTAGTTTAGGTATCGTGAGTAAAAAATTCCCATGGAATGTTTACTCTTTCCTACTTATCTAAGATTAATTTTTTTATAAGTCCCTAGTGATATAACCATGTATCAGGGTTCTTCTATTTTCCCATAGTTAGCCATTTTCACCAAGCTCTATAGAAGATAAAATGGTGTATTTAAAAATTTATCTTCATTAAGGTTATTTAGAGTTCCAATATGTTAATGATGAACAATATTGAGCCTTCATTAGCAAGTGATAAAATTTTGAAGGATGAAAACCACATCCTTCTATGATTGTGATAGAGAATATCGAGGAATTCCATTTTGCAGATCTAGCATTGGGCAAGGATTCTCCAAGAACTATGCCAAATTATAATTCAGAATGTTAAAGTTCTTTGACCACCTTTTCCCTTGTTAGGGAAGAATGATCACCAAACTAATGGTCTCCTCTGTAACAAGAAAATTTAGCTACCAAATTGGGGCTTAGGCTTCATTGAAAGTTTGAGCAAATTCAAAGGAAATTTGCATGTTAGAGCCCTTGAATTTTTCAAAGAGCACAAGCCACCTAGCCCGTCCAAAATATCCATAACAATTTGGATTCACCCAATAGATGTTGTGTTATTAGGTTTAGACATATTGATTGATTTGCAAACAATTTTAGTAGAGAATTCCTTTGCAAAAGGTTTGGAAAAGAACTCTTGGAATTGGGACTTGAAATCATTTTGTATTTACCATGGATTTTTGTAGTCAAATAATCACACGTGTAAAGAATGAACTAATGTTCCATAATCCTACCAAATATCCATAAATCATGAGATATAATGGTTTAAGGTGGCTATGATTGCATGACATAATATGCTACGGAATTAACCTTCGGTTTTATTGCCTAACCTTTAACCTTCAGCCACATAGATTATGTTTTAACCTTTAGCTTCTAAACTTGATCATATAACAAATTAATTTATGATGTAACCTTCAAATTTATTAACATTATGTCATGGATCTTATAAAATGGACTTTATAACCATAGTGGAATATGTTTTACAAATACCAAATCTTTAGGATGCACCATAGTTATAAAAGCTACAAAATAAGATATGTAAGGGCTATGGAATCGATTATGTCCAATAAAAATGCTAATTGAAGTGTGTGTGTGTGTATTAGCTACATAATTTATTATGGACAACAAAATTGCTATAGAATCATCAAAAATTGCATAGGATGCTACATACTGGTTTTAGCACTAGTGCCCAAGTTATTGGAATATTGACATTTGGACATGTAGAATTTTTAGCAATGATAGCCATGTTATTTTCCTTGAAAACTTTTAATAATAAAGTAGTGTGCATTAGGATCTATGTATGTGGATTAGATGAGTTTTAGGTATTTTTTCTTCTAGAAGAATAACTCATGGTATATAAATATCATCAACTAGTTGCTTAGATTCTATTTATAGAAAAAAAATAAGAGTATATTTAGAGACGATGTGGCTATGTGAAATAGCTACTTAGCATAAATACCATGCCACCATCACTGGTTATTCCTAAAATAAGAAGTTATCTAGCCTCAAATCCTTTGTTAATTATTTGAAGATGCTCAACAAGGATGGTTTCCAACCTTACCCTGTAGAAACATAAGTTATAAATATGCTGCAAAAAAGAACTAATGGTGATGTTATACCTTTTATTAAATATGCTAAGAGCTTCCAATGAGAAGATTAAATAATGATGAAAATGGAGTCCTAATTTATTTGTTTAATTTTCTCCTTTTATTTTCCTTTTTCCAAACCATGATCATTATAAACTGGTTTTTTGAAGAAGGTTTGTCTAGTTTTTCCCTAAGGGGTTTTCACAACTAGATTTTTTCTTATTTATAGTGCCAAACATTTAAGTAGTTTTCTAGCATCACTAAGGCTAGTGGTTCTTGAAATGAAATTTTCATCACCATATATTTATTCCATTTTTTCTCTTTTCATTTTTTGTTCCCTTAAATGTAGAAAGGATTAGGGAAATGTAAGTGTTGGAGTTAGATCCACCTTACTTACAACTTCCAACTTTTCTTATTGAACTAAATCTTGCATGAATTCTTCCTTTGACCTTGGTTTTTTTGTATAACATCAAAATATAGCCATTTTCCATCAAAACAATGATATATTCTATTATCACAAAATTGCACTTGATAGGCTGCTTAATCATACAATCTCATGTAACTATTTCAAACCAATCTTTTGACTGAAGCTTAGCCTCTTCAGTCTGAGAGGGCTCTCTCAAAGGGTTAATGATATTGAATAAAGATGTGTTTAGATGGCTAACTCTATTTGGTAAACAAATTTCTTATGATGAGTGTAGGTTGAAAATAGTACCAGTATGAAAACATTGGGCTTATGGAGTCAACACTTTCAGTAATTCAGTAGTGAGCTTACTTGACATGGAAGTTGAGGTAGGTAAGAATTTTTAGCAGTAGTACACACACACATGAAACAGGAAAATACATAGTCAATTCATTTAGAAAGGAAGTCAGAGCATTACATGAATGAATTCTAAGTATTATAAATGAAAACCACTGCAAATGGGATGTATAAAAGATATAGATAAAATAGGTAGGCACTAAAAACTCAATCAGAATCTCAGGTTGGTCAAGTAACAAATCTCTGTATTGCTGAAACAATCAAATTACATAAAGCAGTCTTTGCCAAAAAATCTCCAAACCTTGACAAATTTGACTCAATGGCCTTTAATAGATTTGTTACATCATGAGATGATCCGCCTCTTGGATAGATTCATCGAATTTTTTCCTAATGACACCTTGCATAACCATAAAACATCTACTTAATGATAAAATCATAGCTATCCTACTTGACAGTCCTTATCCTACTAGGAATCAAACTGCTCATTATTACTTTTAACAACCTTATCCTCTAAAACAATTACATCTTTGACATGTATTCTTTCACATGTTCAAATTGGGATGATGGGATTCATCACTACATGACCACTAAACTAACCTCCTCTAAAACTGGAAACAAAACCATGTTTTTTAGGAAAATGGTCTTCTTCTTCCACAAATGCTTTGGCTGCTAATTTATCTCCATTTCATGATATTTGATTGCTGAATAACTGCTTGTCATGGTTCCTTAACTCTTAGATAAGATCCAGCTGTCTGAAAATGCTCCAAAAACTGCTAAAAGAGCTCCAACACAGTACGCTATGAAAGTAAGGCAGCTTCATAGCGTACTTTCATAGCACTTCAAAAATGCAATTTAGCCTCAAAAATTTTTATTCTTTCCTTTGGCATGGTCTTCATCATTATTAGACACATATCCTACATCAATTTTACCTCTTGAAAGCTAACAAAACTGGTTCAAAAAGGAAAAAGAACAGCTACAATAGTTTCGTAGCGTTTTTATGTCCTTCAAGCCCAAGCACACTACGAAACTGCTGAAAAGTGCTGAAAATACAGATTTTTGTATAACTTGCAAAATGAACCTCATAAGTGCCAAAACCTTGTTTTTAACATATCATTAGCCTTAAAAACCCATCCTTGAGGAATTTCTTCCTCATTTATAATTGGTTGAGCTATTGGCTCTTCAAGCACTGCCATTTTAAGGCTTTTTTTCTCTAACTCTTCATGAATTAGTTAAAGTTGTTCCTGAAGATCCTTAACCTGGTCTTTCAATCTTCCATTGGTGGTTTTCAACTTTGTGTTCATCCTCCTGACATGTTTGGCCTCTTTCCTTGCTGGAATGGTCCATTTGATAAGCTGTTGTGTGTTATCCAAAGTCTTGGAAGCAGTGTCAACCTGTTATTCCCAAATTGTCTTCATCTTTTCAAATTGAATATTCTCTACACTGTGTTTCCTTGCTTCTCTTTTCATAACAACAATTTCATGATTGGCCAATTTCAATTTTTCTTCAAGGAGTTGCAACTTTGTTTTTTCCATCACTTTCTCTTTTCCTTTCTTTGTTTTGCTAATTTTATCTTTCTCTGCATGTGATGAAAGGTCAATGACCTCCTGTGGTGGTTGTACTGTGACAGTAGGTATTGGAAGTTATTTACTGCTCTCTAAAAGCTTCCTAGCATGCCTTTTCATAGGCTTTCTTGCTTGGAACATGAAACCTGCATACTCTCCCTCAAATTCTAATTTCTTTGCAGATTTAGCATTTTTTAAATTCTGTCCACCTTCCTCTATGTCCTCATCCTGGACTATAGGAGTTTCTTCTATGTCAATGGCATGTAAGATATCTTCAAGATTTCCTTTAGCTATTGCTCTGTCCTCTACAACCACTATTTTCTCTTCTAAGGCCATTGTTTGGCTCCTTGTCCTCTTTGCTTCTTGTTTACTCACATCTTGTTTTTTTTTGCAGGTTTGACCACTTTTGACTTCTGTTTTGCAGGTGTAATATTCTAAATTTTTCCCTCAATAAATTGGAATATTAATTTTGTCTATTTTCACTTAGGAGATGAATAATTGGGTGAGAAGACCCATTCATAATAAAAACTTGGATAAAATCCCTCTAGTATGGAAATGGATCAGCCTTGGAACTAGATTTCACACCCTCATGTGTGAAAGGAGACATTTGCAAAGAGGTTTGACCAAGTCAACCAGCGCAGGGTATGAGGTGGAAAGCACTACATGGGATAGCGCAGAGATAGAGGAGGGAATATTCCTTTATGGAGGAAACCATAATGGATGGGGCCCATCGAGAGAGAGCCTTCACTTACTATATATAGAGAGGAGGAGAGCCACTGTGATTTATGCTTGTATTATTCATTTCATGTCTATTTAGACATTGTGCATTCTTTGCTGTTTAGCAAGAATTTTCGGGGAATTATTGTTTAGGATTCCTCCTCCTTTATTGAGGGCCTATTGAAGGAGTTGTACTGATTTATCTCACATCTAGGCTTGTGGCCAAGCATCTTCCTCCAGGACAACGTTATTGCTGTAGCAGCATAATTCTGTGTTGTAGGGTGTTGCAGTGAGTAGTTACAACACCTCTTCCATTGCTTGTTTTTCAGAGGGAAACTCCTTCTTTCCTTTGGAGGATTAGTTTGGAAGCATTGGAGCTTATTTTCAGATCTTGGCACTTGGCCAACTCAGTCTATTCCACCTACAGTGCAGTTACCCTCTTAGACTACGTTATTTTCATAGAGCACTTGCAGTGAGGGCTTGCAGTGTTGTTTGGAGGGTGAGATCTCAAGTGTGAGGACCAACCTTCTACTTTGGAGATCCATTGGAGAAGGTCTACTTCATTTTTCTCATCATCTTCAGCCTTCTCTATTGAGTTCCAGATTTGAGTTGCTGCAGCTACCCAGCAACTTCGACATTTTTTCCATTTTGCATATTTCAGCCAATCCCTTAGAGGATTGATGTTTTATTACTTCTAAGGGTTAGAGCTTTGATCCCCTAATGTATTTGAGCTATATAATTTCTATATCCATGTATTGACATTGTATTACAGCAATAATCCATAATATACTACACTGTCATAGCTAAGGGTTTCATATATGCAGATGTGTTTCTTCATTTCCATGTACATGTATTATTGAGGCTTGCATTGCCTTTCTTGAGTAGATGTTTCCTTAAGAATTTGTACTTTATTTGCTGCTATAAAATTTTTTATTGGCTATCTAAATCTTCTTGTCTCACAGCTCATAAAATAACGATGTCTTTTCATGGTATGCTCATGTATTGTTGCAGTCCCTTCACTGGGCACTTTCTGAGGACAACTAGTAGTGGGAGATCTGTTTAACCACTCTAGAAGGATTTCTTTGGCCCCAACTCTTGGATTTTAGTCTTAGACACATTTTTCTAAGGGATCCAGGTCTTGGTATCAAATCCTGCTACCTCCATTTCTAGAAAATGCGTTTTCCAGCCATGGATTGCTAGTTGTTCCTGATTGGGAACATTACAGCAGGTGGGATATTTGGTGTGCCAAAACTCTGCAATCGCTCTGTCTCCATCACAATTGGCTCAATTGGTTATACTCTTGCAAGTTCACTTTGTTCTGCTCTCAATGGCTCACTCCGCTCTGCTGCTAATGGTGATGGAATCTTCCTAGGTTTAGGAGTTCTTGAAGGAGTAAGAGCATCCGACTCAAAACCACTAACAAAAAAAAATGATGACCAATCTTTGCCTAACATTTGGAGTTCATCTAAGACCAAAATATTCATTAAACCATGAAGAAATAATGAAGTCTCACTCCCTTCAGACTTTTCTTGGACCTTATAATCTGCCATTTTTGACAAACTTCTATGCAAATAGAAAGGCAGATCAAGGTAAATCTTACCAGTAAAGTGCAGAAGTAATTTGAAATGATATGAGTATACTTTTTTGTATCTCCCTTCACAAGTAAAGTACTTTTGGATGATAAGCAACAATTTTGAATAGTTTTCTTTTATGTAGCTCCTTGGAACAACATTGGTGAGACCCACTTCACTGTTTTTTAGGCTTCATGAATTCTTTGCACTGCTCCATATTAAACTTGAAACCTTTGAACCACTTCTCCTATCCTCTTGAGATCCCTATAGCAGCTTCAATAACCTCTGGTGTGATGGAAAAATTTAGCATTCCCACTTTGGTGGTTGTTCCACTGAAATTCAAAGCAAGCTCTTTGGAAACCTGTGTATGACAGCCTTGTAATTTCTCACAAAATTGTAGGCGACCTATCCTTCTGAAGACTTCCACTGCTATTGGGTCTTCATTGATCAAATTAATTTCTACAGGTTCATATCTCAGGCATTGACCACCCTTGTTTGTCTTTCTTTTATATGCCATGGTTTCTTCAATGTCTTCATAGCCTCGCTTGATGAATTGTAGCCTTGCTTGATGATGCTCAATGTAAACCTTTAAAAACACCAGCCACAAATTTGGCTTAGTGTACTAGCTCTCCATAGCTCAATATCATGCAAGAAGGAATGAGAAATAAGAAATGACTGAATTAGGAAAGGATTTGAAGTTTTGATATCTCCTCATGACCTTATGATGACTCATACATACTTAAACTAATCATGATGACTACATAGATGAGCATGTACCTTGGTTTTATCCCTCCATGACTTGAATGGCATATAACCTACTCATTCCCAACGATTTTCTGACACCTAACAGTTAGACTGACAAGACAGATAGGAAACCGCTCTTTTGTCGCGTTTTTAGTGTTAATTTGGTTGTTTTCGCTACAAAACTATCAGCAGTTTCGTAGTGAAAAGTGACTTTTCACAGTGTATTTCGCTACGAAACTGTGATTTCTTGGCTAAGATGGAATTCACGATACAAAAACCTTCAAAATTGAAATTAGACATAAAATGATGAGTGATGTGACATGAGGGAGTTTGAAAATGAGTGGGTTTATACCTTGGGATAACCTAAAACAAAAACAAAAATTAATATTTCCCTTGACCAAGCATAAAAAATGAATCCTACAACCTAATTTTTGACACATGAACTTGTTTAGCCTTGTCAAATGATGCTTCATTTTTTTGGGTGATAACATATTCATAATCATCATGAAGCTTAATTGATCCACTATCATAAAATATATCTACCTCATATGGTCCCAACCATCTAGAATAAAATTTCCCTTCAAAATCATTATATCTGGAATACAAAATAAGCACCCAATTTATCTCCTTAAACTTATTTTCTTGATGAATCTCTCATGTCAGTTAGTTCCTTATTTTTGAATAAGGCTCTTCTATTCTATGATGGCCTATAAAATTTCATCCAAATCATTTTTTTTTTATATTTTGTGCTTTTGGGATTCCAAAATATCCAAACCAACTTGTAATACGGTCCTATTTTAGTAGTTACAACAACTCCCCTAATTTTTCTAATTACCAATTCTTCTTAGAGGAAAATGAGGGTCCCACCTTATAAAGATACTTTCCATACACCTATAAACTTCATTAACTTGTCCTCAACTCAGATCACTTCTATGTTGGCCCTATTACCCCTTAAGATAGGTTTTAAGCATTATTTTGAGATGTTAGTAATGCTAGGAATATAGGGTTGAAAAATTGGTTAAATCAACGATATAGGGATGCATTGATGACCTATATAGAAATATTTTTCTAGGAAATTGGTCAACCAAGTGATATAGGGAAATGATAGCCAAAATTTCCTAGTGAAATGACACCTAAGGAACAAACTTTAACTTAGTTCTAGATTTGCAGTCTTTATTTTTCAAGATCTGTATCACGCTAATGATCATTTACCTAGAAATATGGATCTATGATCTTCATTGGTCCAATAATATCACATTTAAGAGATGAAAAAATCTGTATTTTCTCCCAAATTTACCTTTTTAAGCCTTGTGTCACCCCACTAAGGACTATTGTAATGATATAGCTCTACAAAAAGCCTCATCTTGACTTAATGATATTTGAAAACTCCTTGTTCAGACCTTGTATTTTCATAGTCACCACTTATCTAGTGACATAGTGCCCCACTAATAACTTTTCTAAAAATGCATCCTCATACTTTTCTTTAAACTCACTCTTAAGAATATTTCTCCTATTGTATCACCCTAAAGATGAACAACTCAACCAAATAGATCCCAAATGAGGACCAGTCCAATGATACACTCACAAATTTTGTTTTATAAATCATATTTTAGCATTTTCATCTCAATGTATCACTCCACTATTAGCCAATCTAATGCTATGCCACCCCATTGTAAATTATCCTAGCACTATATCATCCCAGTGATGCTTAATAGAGTGATAGACCAATCTCTTTATCCTCTTTTTTCATGATAAACTAAGCATTATCCTTATACTTATATTCCCTTGACCTTAAATAAGTCAATATAGTTTATGCTCTTGACCTCAAATTAATTTATTATAGTTATATTTCCTTGACCTCAAATAGATCAAAGATGTCACCTTGAGCTAGAATAGCATCATATATTCAAGTGAAATCCAAAAGTGACCAAGGGATGTTGAGTCCATAGATGAATATATTATAAGACTATAGAGTTGATTTGTGAAAGCTTATCCCTATTGATCAATTATATTTAATTATAGTGATTTGTATTAGTTCTATTTCTTCTTTAAGAAGGCATGGTTACATTGTCCTAAATGCAACCTTTCTTGTGACTTTTCAAGGAATTTATTATTCCTAATTCATGGAACCATTAAATTAATTAATTTTTTTCACAACAATAATGCCCCATATATACATGCATACTACTATTATATAAATAAGTCCTTCTTCACAAAGACTTGGCACCCTTCACAATAAAACTTCATTTGGTCTATAGGGGAATCTCAAGTCCTCCATGCTTTGGTTAGATAATTATTAGACTTAGGGTACTTAACCATTCCAACTACAAACTACTCATAGAAATATATGGAAAATCTATGGATCCAAAATACTCCTCACAACCAAATTAAAACGACATCAATCTAGTACTGGAACCCTTATTTGTTAATCTAGGAAACATCCTTCGTCACATGTCTAGGACATTGAATCCTTCAAAATCAAACATCACTTCATTGGGTTTACAAGGGAATCTCAAATCCTATTTTCTTTGGTTATAAAATTATTATACTCAGGGTACTTAACCATTGAAACTATAAATTTCTTATAGAATGGTGTTTGACTCTATGGCTTCAACATACTCCTCACTTCAAAATTAAAAGTGTTGCAAAATTAGATCATCCATGATGCTTGTAATGGATTTTACCTACATAGAAACTCATACCTAACATAAACTAAAGTTATTTGTCATGTAGGAATCCTATTCTAAATATATATTCTCAAAATACTTAATAAACATCTTATTCATTGTGGGTTCATTACATAATCATAACAAACCATTCATGAAAAACATATATGATGTTTTGCAATTCCAAAAATAACAATCCATTATGGGTCTAATTTTAATTATTCAATAGGTCATCCACATGTGTATATACACGTATATAGGTTGGAGTTGTGTATTCTAGAAAAACCTCCCTTTAATAATGGAAAACATCTCACCATCATTGTGTCACTCATGCTACTCCTCTATAGGTAGTTTCTCCCATTGAAAGGAAATCATATAATGTAACACTTCCTTGACGCTTATCCCCATTGGTTTCATAATGAAACTCAAGTACTATCACCTATGGTATGTAAAGGGGAATTACATATATGCCATCAACATGTAAATTCTACTAAAAGAAATCATAAATAATATTTTTCAACTTGATATCAATCTCTATTTAATTGATGGGAGTGTGTGTGTGTCCATGCTCACCCATTAGAGACCCATTACATCAACAACATGCATCACAAGCACCCCAATATTTTAGAATTCAAATTTCTTTAAGATTTTATATCATAACTATTATGAGTTACTATAATCAAGATACAATTTATCCCAATTATTAGACCCATGAATTATAGTCAAAGATATGATAACTCTTAGTTTTAGGTTGAACCCTATAATATAAAGGAATAGTGATTTTCCTTGGAATTTCTTATATCATTTTAGTCAACATTATATGCTCATTTCTTCATCATAAATAGGATTCATTAAAAAAAAATATTAAATTATAACCCATATTTTAAAGCAAGGTACACACACTTATTTGAGGATTGAAGCTACCCAACATTCAATTAAGGCTGAGCACTTTTCTACCCAACCATATCCTTAGGTGCATGATATCCTTATGCATCTATCCAACCCCTAGCTATACAATCATACCAAAAGTGTGAATTTGATAGATTCCTCTCACCAAATCTGGGAGAAATTTCAAGCTTCTAAAGGGTGATTTCACAAGGAAGCCCCTTACTGGTTAGTAGGTTCTCTATGATATTGATGCCACTCTTATTGGTTTAATGTTAGTATGAAAATTCTTAGCAAGTGTACCAAAAATGTTTCACTTAAACTGTTGGTGACATGTGTTGAGCCCTGAAATTGTCTTCTCTTTTTCCAAACTTCACTTCATTTCATCATTCCTTTGTCATTTCATAAACCTAAAAATCAATGAGAATGATTAATATTGCTTAAAGGTTGCATACAATGATTAACTTATTGTAATTTTGTGATTTTTGTTGTCTTAATGATTTTTGAACAGTTTAGCTACAGAATACAGTCATTCTGTAGCTAGTCAAGCGTTCTGTAGCTATTTTGGTGTTTAAGTATGTTACAGGTGTCATTTGGAGAAAAGGCACACATGGGTGGATTCCAAATATTCCCTACATCATTCCTTCCCATCCACGAGGACTGAATAGATAGCTGGAGGTGTCTAAGCACGTGGTCCAAGCAAAGGTCAAAGAAGTTGTTTTCTACAAGCATTAGGACTCTTGATTTGCTTTACAGCAAAGTCCCAAAAGAGTTTTAATTTGATTTTAACTTCAAATCTACATCTGTACCTGTTTTTTTTCAATGTTAGTTATGAATTTTCATAAAAATTAATACCGAGAAGGACAATTGATACATATTTTATCATTACAGTAATACACTGTTTTCAAGTCTTGTGTTAATAAAAAGGATTTTTAGCCTTGATGCTGTTCTGAATACAATCTTGAGGAGTTAAAGGATTAATGCCAAATTGATAGTAGAGGGCCCCTACTATTCGAGGAGGTTTTACATGTTTTCTAGACAAGTCATTTTCAATTCTGTTTTGTCATATTTCCTTAGACTGATTTCTGAAATCATAGCTTTTAACATTATGTTTCATGTCATTTTCTTAGATAGAGGATCCTCATGATATTGCAGTTAGTCTCTTTCTCAAGCTCTTCCAATACATCTCTATTAAATGAATGGGATTCAATTGCAATATTCTAAATTATTAGCATTTCATTTTCTGTTATTTAGTTAAAAAGAAGATCCTCATTATACTACAGTTAGTCTCTTTCAAAATCTCTTCCAATAAACCTCTAACTCATGAATGAGATTTAGTTGTAATGTTATAAGTTGTTTCAACATTTCACAGGAGATCCTTACTACACTATAGTAATATTTTTCTCAAGCTCTTCCAATAAACCTCTATCAAATGAATGAGATTTCACTATAATGTTCTAAGTTACTGTTTGTTTCAGCATTTCCTTTTATGTTTTAGGAGATCCTCATTGCATTAGAATTAATATTTTTCACAAGTGCTTCCAAAAAATCTATAACTAAATGAATCAGATTAAGTTGTATTGTTTTGAGTTAATTTTCATTTCATAAATGTTCATTTAGAAGCTGTAATATCCATGGATTAGGACTCTCTGTTTTCATAATTTTTTAGTTAGGAACAAAACTTGCAAATAAACTCGGTTTCAATTCATTTATTAACATTTCCTTTTCTCCCTCTTGACATAGATTTAACTTCATCTTTTTAGCATACATTAGCATACTAAGAATCAAACATAAAACCCCAAAACATCAATAAAACACTAAAAATAATGAAGTAAGAAAAAGGGATACTTAGGCACATATAGTGCATTACACTTCATTAGTTTACTAGCCCTGGTTGATAATTTATGCTATCAATTTAGGACGCTAAATTGACTAAACATTTTGGTGCCGTTGCTGGGGAAGTGTGACTAGGTAGCCTTATTTCTTGCATCTAAAAAAAAATGACATGCGTAGAGAAAGAAATTATAGGGGTATATTTATAAGAGGAAGAAGGTTAATTCCCACAACTCCACTCACTCCACCAAGACCAAGAAGTAGCACACCTCCAAGTCAAACCCATATTCCATACTATACTGGTCACAGGCTTCCAGAATTTTCAAGATTAGATATCCAATCAGGAAGATCCCCCACTTCATCCACTGAAGCAATTCTAGAGGAAGAAGATCCAAGGACTCCTAAATAAGGGATGACATTTTTCACTTCCACAGGATTCTAGCAGAAGAATTACAAATCCCTAGTGAAGAGGAAGAAGAGGACTATTTCTTCAATATACCCTTGATATAAGAACCAGTAGAACAACTAGTTCTCCAAACTGAACCCTATATCAGTTCAGAAGAATCTATCGTGACAAGAAGAGGTATAGAAGGAGGAGAAGGGGAAGGAGAAGTATTTAATGGAGAAAACATACTCTTTGGAGGAGGTAGAGGTAGAGGAGGAGAAAGAGGAAGAGGTAGAGGTACAAAAGGAGGTGAAGGTAGAGGAAATGCAGAAGGAGGTAGAGGTAGAAGGGAAAATGAAAGCTCTTTTGGATTCCCTATAATAGATGAAGAGACCAATGCAACTATGAAAAATATCTCACCCTCTGTTCTTCCAAACTTTCATGGACTGAAAAGTGAATACCTTGAGACATTCTTATTTGAATTTGAAGTTCTATGTAGAACCTATGATTATCTACAAGATGCTCAAAAACTTAAACTGTTCCCTTCAACATTGAAAGGAGCAGCATTAAAATGGTTTATGAGTTTAATCACTAGGTCTATTAGGACATGGGATGATATGAAAAGATAATTTCTAGAAAGATATTTGGATTACTGTATACTAGTCAACCATAAGGAAGAAGTGTTCAAAATGATGCAAAAAGAGGATGAAAATCTGGAAGATTTACTTAAGAGATTTAATTATAACATTAAAAGGGAAAAAATGCAAAATTTAGATCAAGACACCTTGAAAGCTCTTTTGTTGAAAATAGTTAGGGATGAATGGATAGATATCCTGAACATGATGGGGAAATGAGATATATCTCAACATTCATTACCTGAGATAGCATAACTATGTATTAATCTCTCAAGAGGAAAATCTAAAATTTTGAAAGGACCAAGAGATCCTGCTCTTGCAAGGGCAAGAAAATCTACAACTGGAACAGTAAGTAGGGCAGAAATAGGGAATATGCTTGATGAATTCAAAACTGACATTCTAGGGAGTCTTAGTGAGAAAATAGACACCCTTAAGTTACAAAACAAGCAGAAAGCCGAAATTGATGCCTTAGCAATCTTTTGTCCCAAATGTAGGAAGAAGCATGCTTTAAGAGAGTGTCCTTTGGATGCAAAATTAATAGATACTTGTGCAATTTTTTTAGAAAAACATGAGACCAAGAATTGTCCCTCAATCCTCGGCCTTAAAGCTGTCTTTCAAGAAGAAACAACCACAAATTCCACATAATCTCTTAATTTTGTCTCTAGAAGACCTTAGCAGGGACCTCAAACACAAGGGTTTAGTAATCAAATGTATAATCAACCCCCACCTAATTGGAACTCTTGGCAGCAACCTTGGCCCCAATTTCAAAATCAATCTCAACCTTGGGCTCAAGGAGCACAAAATCCTTATGGAAGGTTCTCCCAGTATTATCAATATCCACCATCTTATCCATCATATCCATCATATCCATCATATCCAAACATTCCTCCTCAACAAAATCCTCAGTAGAATCCACAACATCAAAATCAAAATCAAAATCCACCACTTCCATTACCATTTCCTCAAAAAGAAATTCGGTTACTTGCCCAGCCAATACCAAACCCCAACAATAAAAACCCCCAGAATACATATATGATAGAAGGTCAAAAATTTCCAACCTATTTTATTACTCCTTTATACCTTAATGATGTTCAACTTAGGTCTGGAAGAATACTTGAAAGAAAGAAACCTTCTGTAGTTAGACAAGAACAAAACAATTCTGAGGAATATTCTCTACGAGTAAATAATTTTTTTGAAGAAAACACATCTCTTCAAGACCAAACCACTGAAAAAGAAAAACAGAAAGAACCAATAATTTCAACTCCTATGTTAGAGCAGCCATCAACATCTACTACTACACCTTCTTTTCCTGAAAGATTACAAATTGATAGGGATGTAGAGAAACAAATTATGATGCCTAACTATGATTTCCTAGATGAGTTAAGAAATGTTTGTATTAAGATTCCATTATTACAGGCCATCAAGGAAATCCCAATTTTAGCAAAGACAATAAAATATTTGAGTATGAAAAAACCAGGAAGAAGAATAAAAGAGATAAAGAAAATACAACTAGTAGGAAAAATAACAAACATGATGATGGGAAAGATTGCCATTCCAAAAAATCTAGATCCCAGAAATCCAGTTGTTAAGATATATATCAATGGAATTTAAATTCGAAACACACTTATTGATCTAGGAGCAGCAATCAATATCATGAGTAGGCAAATCATGGAAAAACTAAATCTTCCTAATCTTCTTTTTACACCCACACTACTGCAATTAGCAGATAGATCTGTAATCAAACCAGATGGGGTATTAGAAGACATTCCAGTGTCCTTAGATTCTTGAGAGTATTCTGTGGATTTCATGATCCTAACTCCTAAAAATGATCTAGGAGGACATCCTATTATATTAGGAAGACCTTGGTTAGCTACAACTGATGCTTTCATTAGCTGTAGATCCGATGATATGTACATCTTTGATGGTAGTTCAACCAAGAAATTCACCTTGTATCCTCCAACAAGAAAAATCACAGAATTAGATGATACTCAATGGATTGATAATGAAGAAGATATACAACCTCTCTTCATTATTTCAGAAATTAGTGAAGATATTCAGATTCTAAATGCCTTAGAAAATCATGAATCTTCTTCAGAATACAAACATGAACAATTCCAAGAAGAATCCAATATTGAGTTTTTGTCATCAAGAAAAATGTATCTCTATTCCATGGAAGAATTTGGCAGCTCTACAGTTGAGATATTTCCAGGAAAAACCTTAAACATAAACAAAAACCTAGAAAAATTTCAACAAGAAAAGCTAGTCAAAATATTATAGACATATTCTTCTGCATATGCATGGGAGTACACTGAATGAAAGGGATCAACCCTAAGACTTGCACTCATCATAACTGTATAGAGGAAAATTGTAAACCAATCAGACAGCTTCAGAGAAGGATGAATCCAAACCTTAGGGAGATTGTTAAAGAAGAGTTGTAGAAATTCTTAAATGTCAACCTTATTTATCCCATTTCAGACAGTCAATGGGTTTCTCCTTTAGTGATTGTACCCAAGAAAAATGGTAAATGGAGGGTATGCATTGACTACTGAGAATTAAACAAAGCTACTCTTAAAGATCATTTTCCTTTACCCTTCTTAGATCAGGTGTTAGATACATTAGCGAGCAAAAAGTACTTTTCATTTTTGGATGGTTTTAGTGGTTACAATCAAATTCATGTTGCACTTGAGGATCAATATAAAACCACATTTACCTATCCTTGGGGTACCTATGCCTACCGAGTATTGCCTTTTGGATTGTGCAATGCACCTGCAACATTCCAAAGGGTAGTATTGGGAATCTTTTCAGATCTAATACATGACTGTGTAGAAGTATACATGAATGACTTCACAGTCTATGGAAACACATTTGAATAAGCCTTAGAAAACTTGGAAAATTTTCTAAAAATATGTAAAGAAGCAAACCTTTCATTAAGTCATGAAATTTTTTTCATGATGTTTACTGAAGGGATTGTCTTAGGACATCATATTTCAGGTGATGGGATTAGAGTTGATGAGTCAAAATTTGAAGTAATCTCTAGATTATTAGTTCCAAGTTGTTAGAAAGATGTTAGGAGTTTTCTAGGATTTACAGGATATTACAGAGGGTTTATATAAAACTTCACGAAGATAGCATCTCCACTTTTCAAACTACTCACCAAGGACTGTGAATTCAATTGGAATCCTGACTGCCAGTTAGCATTTGAAACCCTGAAAACAAAAATCTCTAAAGCACCTATTTTAAGGGGACCTAACCGTAAATTACCTTTTCACATCTTGACAGATGCCTCAGATACAGCTTTGGGAGCTGTGCTGGGACAAAAAGACCTGATTCCTTATGCCATCTACTATACAAGTAAAAATTTGACTCCTTTAGAGTTGAATTATATTGTAACTGAAAAAGAGTTCTTAACTGTTTTTTATGCCATAAATAAATTCAGACACTATATAACAGGCTATGAAACCTTTGTTCACACAGATCACTCTGCAATTAGGTATTTAATGAATAAATCAATTAATAATGGCAGAGTCACAAGATGGTTATTGCTTTTACAAGAATTTAACATCACCATTCTAGATAGGCCTGGAAAAAAAAATACAGTGGCTGATTTCCTATCTAGACTCCAAAACATTAAAGACAATACTCCAGTTGAAGATAAATTCCCTGATGAATATCTCATTGCAATTACTACTCAAACTCCCTGGTTTGCTGATATTGCCAATTATCTAGTTTCAGGAAATATCCTTCAATTATGAATGCAAGAGACAAAAGAAAAATCATTTTTGATAGTGCAAAATATTCATGGATTGCTAATGAGTTATAGGAAACAGGTCCAAACTTTATTATCAGAAGATATGTTCGAGAAGACGAGATGCCTGAGATTCTCAAGGCATGTCATGATGAACCTTGTGGTGGACACTTTGCTGATAAGAGGACAACTTATAAGATCCTTCACCTAGGATATTATTGGCCATCCCTCTTTAGAGATGCTAAAGAGTATGTCAAAAGGTGTGATAGTTGCCAAAGGGTAGGGAAACCTTCCCCTTCAGGTGAGATGCCATTGCAACCTCAGGTACATATTGAACCTTTTGAGAAATGGGCTTTGGATTTTGTAGGACCTATTAATCCTCCATCAAAACAAAAGAAATATATATTAGTTTGCACTGATTATGTTACCAAATGGGTAGAGGCCAAGCCATTACTTTCTGCTACTGAAGCATCTGTAGTCAATTTTATTTTTTAGGATATTTTTACTCGTTTTGGTGTCCCAAGAGAAATTGTTACAGATCAAGTAGCTCAATTCACATCAAATATGGTGGAGAAAATGGTAGAGAAGTACAAAATCAGACACAAGAAATCTACTCCCTACCATCCACAAGAAAATGGCCATGTGGAATCTACCAATAAGGTGATTGAAGGGATCCTAACAAAGACTGTTCATTTACATAGAAGAGATTGGGCAGAATGGCTTCCTGAAGCCTTATGGGCCTACAGAACTACATGGAGAAACACAACATGAAACACCCCTTATGAACTTGTTTATGGAAAATAAGTTTTGTTTTCCATAGAGTTTCAGATCCAAACTTTGAAAATGGCAGTCCAGTTAGGACTTGATTTGACAGAAGAACAGAAGCACAGACTGGAATAGATTAATGAATTGGATGAGATCAGACAAGATGTAGTCCAGAGAACAAGCATAGTCCAACAATAAAGGACTAGATGGCATGACAAGTATATCAAAGAAAAGAAATTTAAAGAAGATGACTGGGCACTCTTGTTTGATTCAAAGTTCAAGGATTTTCAAGGTAAATTTCAAACTCATTGGCTTGGGCCATATGAAATTGTGAAAATCTTTGAAAATGGAGAAATAAAAATTAGGACAATGATGAAGGAAAGATAGCATTTCTTGTAAATGGACACAGACTGAAATTGTATCATAAGCCACTTTCAAGAGAAGAATTTGTCAAGAAATTCCAAGATAACTTTGATATGAAGTTAGTGAAGAAGAACTCTTCTTATTCACTAACTTAGTTGTATTTTTCTTCAATAATATAAAATAAATAAATAAATAAAAGTATAAATATGAAAACCAATCATTGATTGGCATGTTTATACAGAAAGTGTAGGGTGAAAATCAGAATTCTTCTGACACTTTATACTTTCAAATTGTTCTTGTTCTGCAACTAAATATCATAAAATCACAAATTGCAGATTCATTTTTACTCCATACTTCATTTCGTTCATATTTCATTCCATCTCATGTTTCACTACATTCATATTCCATTCCATTTCATACTCATAATTCATCTCATTCCATTCCATACTCATGATCCATTTCATTCCATATCCATATTTCATAATTTTTAACAGGTATATTATATAGCTGTCTGTTTTGTAGCCAATCCTGTTCTGCAGCCAATTTGACCCTGCAAACCTACTTCAATACACAAATGATGATAGTCAAAGAATATTATGGAGCTTAGAAGATCAACATTTTATGAAATGAAAGACAAATACAACGAGCAGCAAAATCAAAAGGGCTGAGGTAAACTGTGTGAAATTATTTTGATAGCAAAACATGAAAGATATAATATGGTTAAATCATATGTTTCCTAAAGTTAATCTATCATTCGAATTGATCCTTGCCTATCATAAAAAAACTCCTCGACCAAATCCCTTACCTTCCACTCCATAACGGTTTATCATTAATTGAATGATTAAATGGTCAAAAACTTAGATGTGACCTATTAGGTAACGTCCTTAGATCGTATCGTTTATTGATGATTTTTGAAAATCATCATAGAATCTCTTCACGGTATTTCATTCCATATCAAACTCTTAATCCGATCATTTTCATCATTTACCATTACCTTGTTCATTCATCCATATCCACTCACTACCATTACATTTTGTAGCCAGTTTCATCTGCAGAGAAGTCATTTTAAGGGAAAAACAACCTTCCACAACTACTCTTTCTTCAGGCACAGGATCAGAGACAGAGCAGTAGACCTAAGCCAAGGAAAGGAAGCAATCTGTACCAAGGAGAAATGGGGCTAATTGTGATAACAGAGCCAATTTGGATCAAATATTTAGAAGGATATCCTCATGTTAAGGGGCTATTACAACAGGTTGGGTGGCTAAAATTTGTGGAGAAGTTCAATGGATTCCACAAAGAAATCACGAAATCATTTGCTAGGTCATTCGACGGATCAGAGGTATAAATTGGGGATATTAAGTTCACCATCACAGAGTCATTCATAGTTGAAGCCACAAAATTTCCAAGACAGGGAGAACGCTGGTTTAAAAACAAGGAGTTCCATAATGAGATTTGGAAACAAATGATAAAGAACCCAGGTATGGACATTTCAGTGTTTAGAAAGGGTATTCCTAGTACAACTCTAAAAAATAAATGGAGGAATATGTTGTTACTTTTACAAAAGTTCATAACATGTGAGGGTAGATTCGGCACCTTGTATGTCTATTATATCAGACTGATGATGAATTTCTTATATGATGAAATAAATCTACCTTTATTCCTACTTAATAGTTTGAAAAGGATGGCCTCTAATGTTCAGAAAAGACTCCAATTCCTAGAAACTACTCTGCACCATCATGGCCTAATTAAAATACTAATTGAGTTCCATTTGAAGAAAGTAGGAGATAGTTGCGAAGAATTTCTTCTAAGAAACCATTTTGAAGAACCAGAGGAAACATTATCTAGAGAAGAAACTGTAAGAAGAAGTAGGAGGGGAAAAATTAATAAATCTATTGAAATCAAACCTAATACATCAACACAAGAAGATAGTGAATAAGTAATCTCTAAAAAATTAACAAATATCAGGAGACAAATCAGGGTTAAAAGAAAAGAGAAATTAACAAGTGAATGTGCTGAGGAGAAAAAATAAAATCTGACTAAGTTAAGGAGAAGCTCTAGGCTTAAAGGTATGGTGAAAAAGACATGGATTAATGAAACAGGAGTAATAAACATTGAAGAGGAAGGAACTCCAATCGAAACACAAGTTGATAGATCTCCTTTACACCAGTATGAATAAGACCCTAACAGAGGAACCCTAAATATAGATCCAACCCAACAACAGATTTATGACTATGTGGAATCACTAGAAAAAAGGGCCTCAGAAAATCAAGAAAAATATCTCAGTCCAAAAGAACCTCCAATAGAAATTTTGAGAAGAGACAATTATGAATTGGAGATACTGAATAAACATATCAAGAATGAAAATGAAATCTTAAGAGAGAAAGTAAAATTGAAGAATGGAATGAACAACACTCTCTCTCAGCAAACGAAAACACTGTATAAAGCAAACAGAAAGCTAAAGAAGAGAAATAAGAAATTGAACAGGGCACTCATTGATCTTAGGTTCAAATTATTCATGAGGAAACCAAAAATGGTATTGACTACCAAAAGAAATAGAAAAAGGAGGTTGGATGTTCTTGTAGAAGTTTCAGAGCACATGGAATAAAGTTTTGATGAAATTGCATAAGGACATGCAAGAGTTTTGCAGTGGGGGTATGTTGAGCCCTGAAATTGTCTTCTCTTTTGCCAAAATTCACTTCATTTCATCATTCATTTATCATTTCACAAACCTAAAAATAAATGAGAATGATTAATATTGCTTAAAGGTTGCATACAATGATTAACTTATTGAACTTTTGTGATTTTTTTTGTCTTAATGATTTTTGAACAATTTAGCTACAGAATATAGTCATTCTGTAGCCAGTCAAGCTTTCCGTAGCTGTTTTGGTGTTTAAGTATGTTACAGGTGTCATCTAGAGAAAAGGCACACATGGGTGGATTCCAAATCTTCCCTACATCATTCCTTCCCATCCATGAGGACTGAATTGATAGCTGGAGGTGTCTAAGCACGTGGTCAAAGAAAAGGTCAAAGAAGTTGTTTTCTATAAGAATCAGGACTCCTGATTTGCTTTACAGCAAATCACGAGTCCCAAAAGATTTGTAATTTGATTTTAACTTGAAATCTACATCTGTACCTATTTTTTTTCAATGTTAGTTATGAATTTGCATATAAATTAAGCTCTGTAATACCGAGAAGGACAGTTGATACATATTTTATCATTACGGTGATACTCTGTTTTCAAGTCTTGTGTTAATAAAAAGGAGTTTTAGCCTTGATGCTATTCTGAATACAATCTTGAGGAGTTAAAGGATTAATGTTGAATTGATAACAGAGGGCCTCTGCTATTCGAGGAGGTTTTACATGTTTTCTAGATAAGTCATTCTCAATTATGTTTTATCATATTTCCTTACTTAGACTGCTTTCTGAAATCATAGCTTTTAACATTATGTTTCATGTCATTTGCTTAGATAAATGATCCTCATGATATTGCAGTTAGTCTCTTTCTCAAGCTCTTCCAATACATCTCTATTAAATGAATGGGATTCAATTGCAATATTTTGAGTTATTAGCATTTCATTTTCTGTTATTTAGTTAAAAAGAAGATCCTCATTATACTACAATTAGTCTCTTTCAAAAGCTCTTCCAATAAACCTCTAACTCATGAATGAGATTTAGTTGTAATGTTATAAGTTTTTTCAACATTTCATAGGATATCCTTACTACATTATAGTAATATTTTTCTAAAGCTCTTCCAATAAACCTTTATCAAATGAATGAGATTTCAATGTAATGTTCTAAGTTACTGTTTGTTTCAGCATTTGCTTTTATGTTTTAGGAGATACTCATTGCATTAGAATTAATATTTTTCACAAGCTCTTCCAACAAATATCTAACTAAATGAATCAGATTATGTTGTAGTGTTTTGAGTTACTTTTCATTTCATAAATGTTCATTTAGAAGCTGTAATATCCATGGATTAGGACTCTCTGTTTTCATCATTTTCTAGTTAGGAATAGAACTTGCAAATAAACTTTGTTTCAATTCATTTATTAACATTTCCTTTCTCCCTCTTGACATATATTTAACTTCATCTTTTTAGCATAGAGTAGCATACTAAGAATCAAACATAAAAACCCCAAAACATCAATAAAACACTAAAAACAAGGAAGTAAGAAAAATGGATACTTAGGCACATATAGTGTATTACACTTCATCAGTTTACTAGCCCTTGTCGATAATTTATGCTATCAATTTAGGACACTAAATTGACTAAACAACATGTAGTCCTAACCACAAAAATATGGTTGTATATGCTTCAGATCTATAACAAAAACATGAGAAAAACCCTACAACAAAACATATCATGCAAATAGAAACATATAATAACATAAAATCAAAGTGTAATAACCCAATGGAGGACTTGAATAAATGATATTTTTTTTAATGAATGCACCTGGTGAGAAGAAATTACAGGATCGGTCTACAGCTCTCCCTTTGTGTGATGGGTCCTTCTTGACCTCGCACTTCAACAATATGCTTCTCTCCCTCTCAACATGCAATGGGAAGAAAAGAAAATAAAAGGTGTTTGAACTCAAGTGGGATCTAAAATGTTATGAGATGCTAATGGGGATGATGAACATGGTAATGGTCAAGAATGGAAAGAAAACCTTCTATTTATAACAAAATATTGGAATAGATTGAGAATTAAAAAATAATAAAATATTATTTACTAAATCAAAATCTAACTATTGTGGATATTTTATTATATTTTTTGAGAGGGAAAAGATATTAAAAATGGTAAAATATCTTTATTTAAAAAGTAGTTGAAGTAATTAACAAATAAAAAAGATTTAATCACTTTGTCATAATTAAGAAATAAATAATGGTTTAATAATTATCTCTTAATGAAAATATGGGATAAATAAGGAATACTAAATAAAAAATGATTTGTTTAAATATTCCGAAGTGATTATGTCAAAAGTGGTGACAAAAAATTAATAAATAATGATTTAATAATTATTTCTAGAGAATAAATTTTATTTTATTTATTTATTTTATTTTTATTTTTATTTTTTTGTCTGAATAAGACTAATTCTATTGAGCGATCATATGGTACAAGAAGAGATTAAAATCAAGTGAGGAAAGAAATGGGCCAACCAGAATTGATAAACTATCAACCTCAGTCCCGAAGAGTGAACATAGAACAGAAAAAAGAGCAGAGAGGCTAGAATGAGAGACAAAAGAAGAAAGAAACATGGTTCTACCCAGTTTGGATAGAATCCTCCATGTGAAATTTTTTCCCTTTTTTTTTGTTAACTTTGACCCATCTCGTTTGGTGCGGATGGGCTAGAACCACTTGTAGACTATTGTTGGATGAAGGAGGTGTCTCCTTATCTATGTCAGAAGAGGAGGACTCATGGTTACATTTCTGAGCGGTCGTAGTGATAGGGGGACCCATAGGGACCTCAGAGGAAAGGTCCTTCATCTACTTTGCCTACTCCATTTTTGCTTCGTTCTCCCCCTCCTCTAAGCTCGAGGATTCATCTTCATCTATGGGAGGCGGATAACAAGGTATCCATATTATGGGTTTATATTTGGGGAGGTTTTGATTTTTTTTACTAGGAATGCGGGGCAGGTGTTTTGAAGGTGCCCTGTTTGGTGACAATGACGAAATCAGAAGGCAGTGTTCTCATAATCCAGAATCTATGTCCACGGGAAATCATGGATCTTGACATTTATTTGGTCAGGAAACCCTTTAATAATACCTATTTCAATGAATATTATGCCATGTGTGTAGAGCCCATGGTACTCCCGATAGGGATCTGTATTCAGATAGCGGCCCTAGGTGTTTCCTATACCTTGAAAGATGGAAGGGTGCCATAAGTGAGCGATTAAGTTGGGAAGCATGACCCACACTAGAATATTGGTGATGATGGTCGTGGACGGATCAAAATCTGGGAACCAGGGTGTAAGGAATAACCCTACTAGTCCCCAAAACCACGGTCCTTCATTTACATCCCTCTGGTAGTCCTTGCCATGATCAAAAACTGCAATAAAGAAGCCCTTTGAGCAGAAGATGGCAGTGCGGTTGTGGGTCCAGTTGGTGTAGATCCAGTTGTAGAGATGCTTTGTTTGAGGCCATAGTCCATTGAATTTGCAATTGATAGTAGCTTCTGCGTATTTTCGAAGTTGTTCTACTAGCTCTGGATGGGAGATCTCTATGGAGGGGAAATCCTCCAACCTGTCAACCAGAAAAGGCTTGGGGGCTGTAGGGGTTTGAGCTTCTTTCTTGGACTATGCATGCAAAACATCCTTGTAGGATAAAGCTGGTGCAGATGAAGAGTGCCCTGCAGCTCCCCCTCTCAAACGAAGGGTTAAAACTATAGTAGCATCTCTCTCAATGTTATAAAATGAAAGGGGAAGGGATGAAACGAGATGTTTACCTCTATGCAAGAGTCTTTGAAGAATTGAGGGAATCCCCAATCGGTGCTCTAGGGTGAGCAGGAGTTTCTAGACTGCATCCGTTAAGCGAATCCATAACATCATAGATATGCCCATGAGGAACGAGAAATGGATTTGGAAGGCAGGAGTGGGTAGATTGCGGAAACTCAAGCTGCCAAGTTACATTGTAGAGCCCAGATGGAAGGGCCTTGTTCGTTCTTTGCTTACCACAACCTTTTCTATTTTCTAGCCGCAGTCCTGTGCGTGAGGGCTGCTCGGATGTTTTCGCTCCAAGGAATCGCGCCATATCTAGGCATGGTTCCGAAGATTCGAGGGGTCGGGGATCATATCTTCTCCATTTTCTAGATGGCTGGGGTTTTGCCAGCGAGGAGAAGTCTGAGCCATTAGATATTTGTTCAAAACGCCTCTCGCAGGGCTCCATAACTGCACATGTAGACCCATTTCCATTTGGTGGATGCTCGCAGGAAATACTGTAGGATAAATCGGTGGCGGTGGCTAGATTGGAGTCCTCTGGACGTTGGGATCTGCAGATCCATGGGAAGACTTGACAGCAACAAAGGGAAGGGGTTCAATAGCAGAGGCTCTAGGGTTCATTCTCTCATACTATTCAGAAAGTTATGTATTTTTTTTGCTTGAGAAGTTATTGTTTATTCATTTCTAGAGAATATTAAATAATAATGATTTATTTAATTATTCCCATGGGGTTTTTTGGATTTTAATGAGAAATTGTTTGGAAAAACGGTTTACTAAATTATTTCCTAGGGTGAAAGTGTGCTTTACCATGGTGAAATTAATCCGACATTGTGTATTTCGATCCACCTAGTAAGAAATGACAAGGTGAGCAGTTTTTGGGTGATAACACATGACACAACATAAGAGTGGACCTACTCATCTATAAATAGTCCCCCAAGCTTCAAACTCCTTATAGTGTCCCATGCACACCCAATGAGTCCCTAAGTCATGAACCATTTATCCCAATGACCTTAAAGAGCTTATGTGTGAACTACAGTTCAAATATAACGGATTTTGAATAAGTTTCTCTCTACATGTCTCTTAGCCCATGTTCTACTTGCCCCAACTCTCATCTACAAGAAAAATATGACTCTTAATGGCTTGGATACATCCTATATCCCTACAAATAAACCATGAAAAAAAAAAAATTGACCCCATTAGATTGTACATCACATATCTTGCTACCCCTTATTTCCTTTGCTATATTGTTTCCCATCAAGAATAGTTAGTCCCAACCTTCACTTTCTCCTTCCATTCTCACAAATGTATTTTACAAATGAATGAATTCCTTAATTCATAAGTGCAAATACCAAGTCACATTTTCATATGGAGAAAGCTTCTATAGGTTGATGCAACATTAGCCCACATCTATCATATTGGTGGAAGTTGGTCCATGCACCTACTACATTGAATAATTAACTAGTTAGGTCAATGGATAAATTTGGAGGATGTTTCTCAATTAAAAATTAGTCATAATTATAAGAGTATGTTGGTATGATCTTTGAAGACACCTATGATGGCTAGGGTTTCAACCTGGTCGATTGATCCTCTCTTTGATTGCATGGATCTCCTTGTTGATTTCCAAAGTATGCCTCTAGCAACCGAAATAATGGAAAATATTCGCGATTCAACATAGAAGATAATCACTCTTGAAGGAATGGTATCTGGCTCTACAATCTCTTATTCTCAAGTAGCTCAATCCAAGGCTTCTTATAGTTCCATGTTGAAAATCAAATTCGTTCTCGCGATAGTTCAAGAAGAATCTACCTTTGATGTTCCCTTGGGGGAAGAAGCCTTTACGATGCAATTTTTTTAAAAAATAAGGACTAGTTTGTAAATTTTATAGCTTTTGGTCGTGACTGATTTATCTTCATAAGTGGATTTATGGTTTGTGGAAAACCATTTTCTCTTATGAGATACACATTTAGCCTCTCGCTCGTATTTTCTTGTTGTTATATTTGATAATATTGAGGATAAGAGGAGTATTTGGGATTCTAGGCCTTGGTTATGGGGAAGTGTTGGTATTTTCATGCAACCTTGGTCTTCTTATTTTGATATTATTACGGAAAAAATCTCCATGTCTCTAGCTTGGGTAAGGATTCTGAACCTTCTCTTCCATATTTGGAATCTCCCTAAGTTAAATTCTATTGGAAATGTAATTGGGAAATTTTATTTTGATAGTTTAGAAAATGAGCATTTCCTCAAGAATTATGCTCAAATATGTGTGGAGATGGATTTTATTAAAGGTTTTCCTATTGAGATAAATATAACAGGTCCATATTATGTATGGGTTCATAATATTGACTATAAAAAATGTATAATTATGATGTTGAGAATGTTATGAAACATGGTGTGTAATCAATAATTTCTCCAAGAAACTACATAATAATAGAACCAGAAAAATAACCGAAGGCCCAAGTGGTGGGAAGGTGCCAAGATAGAACATTATACTGTATACAAGAAAGAAGAGACTCGAGACAAGGAGAAATAAAATGAAATTCAAGAATAAGTGCATGTCAACGAAGATTCACCAAAGGAAGAAAATGACAGCCAAGAAGAAATGCATGTCAAAGATGATCCACCGAATTTAGAAACAGAGGAGGATCAATCCCAACAAACCCTTGTGAACTCTAGAGCCTACATTTAACTTTCAATGGACAAAGATGGAAACATAATTTCTTGAGTTGATCATGCATACTGGAAAAGTGATAAATATAGAAAAAACCATTCTTAGAGGAGAAAATATCTGGATCCACTAGAAAATATGGGTTGGATTCATGTCGGGAAAACTGGAAAAAACATTTCTCCAAGGAAAACGAGAAGCCAACTAAAGTCAAACTGATAAGTAGCAAGAAATGGAATACACATGTATTTGTACCTTCGAAGTATTTTGGAAAATACTTTGTTGGAAAGGGAATAAGATTTTTGTATATGGAGTTCTCGCTTGAGGTTTTGGATTGAGTCACTATGCTCAGTATCAAAACCACAAAGGATATTGGAAATTTTGAAGAAATGTAATTTTTTGGGGCCATATCCTGAGTTTATTTTTTAATAAAACTCTCATATATATTTCTTTTAAAAAAATAGTCATTGTAAGATAATTGACAAAGGTGGTTAGGGATCCTTAGATACATGGAACTCCTGCTCAACATCTACACTGATCTTACTTGCAGTATCATTATTTATATTAGTGTTGATCTAACCAATCATTTATGTTAACATATTTCATTAAATTACAATGTTCTTGTATTATGATCTTATTTATCATGCCACCATAGTGATGCCACCACACCAACATGGCCAATTAATAATGATTAATTATAGCTAATTATAGATCATCTAGGCATTAAAAATGGGGATATTGTGAGTCTACTTCATATCACATCTGTATCGTATCTCCATGTTAGTGTGCCTAATATCAACATCTTGGTGCATTTAAATTCACTAATGATATATATATATATATATATATATATATATATATATATATATATATTTGGATAATTTATAGTGATGGAATATCCATCTCATATGTAGATGGAATATCCAAAATGCATGGTATACATATAGGCATTAGGTCCTCGATTGATACGGTAAGTATAGTACACTAATCAATATTGATGGGTATTGTACCCAATGGATATCATTCACCCTAAATATTGTTTTATTAATATATATAACAAGTTATATGTTGTCATAACTAATAACTAGAAATAATTTTTACATGCTTTACAATTAGAAATAATATGAAATTATATAATAGTAAGTAGTTATATAAGAAAATATAAAACCCTAATTTTAGTTTGGGCCCTTTTCCTTGATTAGATCCCCTACATATATTTTTCTCTAAATGGATTGTACAAAATCGTCTTGTGGATCTTGAACCAATAAGACTATCTCCTACTTGGATGAATTGTTACTTTGGTGACACTTAAAAATGCATGATAGGTTTTTAACATTGGAATCCATGATTAATTCAAGTTTCTCCTTCAAACCCTTGGTGTGTTCAAGGGGGTAATCAGACCACAAAACGATCACATTATGCATGGCTCTCTAGGATGGGTCTAAGGCGATCCCATTTTGTTTTAACCTATCCTAGTTAAATGAGGAATATTATCAGGATACGGTGAAGGGCCTTTGGAGGATGATGTACCAATCTAGCTCTCCTTCATACACAGAAAAATTCTAAAAGCAAATGTCCACTATCAAGTAGGCATCCAAGGTGTGGGCCAAAGTACATTACAAGAAACAACATGTGTGTTTGATCGAAGTGGAGATATCGATATAGATGACTCCATCTCCCATATGGAAGCCAACTCTATATCTCTGACTAGTTGAGCATGCTTAAGTACCTTGAAGAATAAATAAATAATCTACTGTTGGAGTAGGAAGAATGTTGGAGATCAAAAAATAGAGCCATTTGAATTTCTTTAGGTTAGAACAACACTAATTTTTTTCATTAGTATGTCAATTCGAGGTAACTAGTAAATACCATATGTGGCACACGTGGTTCCAATGGATGAATCCTCCACACATTTTTGGATAAAGTTGTGGAAGGGAATAGCCATTTCCAAGACCTCTTCAAAGTTCCTTCAGGTTTCCCCATTCAATAAATATTACATGTGGTTTCAAAATTCCCCAAGGTGGTTTCAGATGAGATTAATACATTTTGATGGAATAAGTCTCAGAACATGAAGTCATTGCAACACTTTCCTCATTGTAGAAATCCAAGAACCCTGGGCTAGATCATTTCCTTGTGAAGTTTTATCTATATTTTTATGAGATTTTAAATGAAAATCTATTGAGGACAATTCATGAATCACAACCCTCTAGTAAAGTTTTGGGCTCCCTCAAACCCACTTTATTGTTTCTAATACATAAAACATAGGAAGGTCATTCATTTAATGACCTTTGACCCATTACTTCTTGCAATATTATTTTTAAGATTATTTCTAAGGTCACAACCAAATGATTAAATATTGGTCTTATTTCTTTCATTTTTGAGTAATAGTTCAGGTTCCTCTACAAAATGAATATCAATGATGTCATAGTTGCTTCTTAGGAGGTTATTAATTAAATAAAAACCACATATTCATGATCAAATATCCTTAAATTGGATATGTCTAAGGCCTATGATAGGGTCAAATTAGACTTTCCTTCACCTGATCCTTTTAAAGATGTGGTTTTCCCTCTCAGTTGTTGATTTAATTATGGTTCATATACATTTTTCTTATTATGTGGTCTTAATCAACGATGCCCCATAAAATTTCTTCCAATACTTAAAAATGCTCTACTAGGCTGCCCATTATCCCCCTAGATTTTATTAATCATTACATAATTCTTCAGTAGGATGATTAGTGAGATTAGATCCCATGGAAATATCGATGTGATAAATTTTTCTTAAGGGGTGGAGGTTACCCACTTGTTATTTATTGATGATGTGATAGCCTGCATATTAGGGTAAATAAAGAATTTATCTTTTCTCAAAGGTTCCATGGACCTTTTATGTAGTGTAACAGGTATAGAGATAAATGAAAACAAGTCTTGAATAATTTACAATGGGTTTTTGAGGGTTTTCCTTTCATTGGTCAGGGAAATATTTCCATTTCCTGTGAAAAATATGGAAGATGGTTTCAAATATATGGGATTCTATATTAAGCCAAACAAGTATGACAATTCAAACTAGATGTGCATTGTTCAAAAAGTTGAAGCCCAAATTTTGGTTTGATCAAATCGATTTCTCTTAAGAGGAGGTAAGGCTTGTGTTAGTAAAATAAATTTTCAAAAGCATCCCTATATATAAAAATACAATAGTGGTTGTCCCAAAAAGTATCTTAAATTTGATCAAGAAAGATAGCTTCCACTTTCTCTATTCAAGTGCCAGTAGCCTCAAAGGTATCCCATATGTTAAATGGTTTAGGATGGCAGCTCCAAAGGAGCTTGGAGAATGGGGCCAAAAGGATTTGACTTTCTTTACTCAAGCTCTAGTTGGAAAAAACTTATGGTGTCTTACATAGGAGAATTATCTATGGTACAAGGTGTTTTAAGTAAAATACTTCCTTGGAATGTCACTGGTTTATTAGTGTAGATTCATAAATAAGTATTCAAATGGATCAATTGTTTGAAAAGCTTTGGTTTTTTATTTTCCCTTGGGTGGAAAATGAGCCACTTGGAATGTGGGTGACATGTGGCAGGTCCATTTAGGCCTTGACCATTGGTTCGGTGTAGGTGATGACTACAAGCTATCAACTCCTTTACTGGATGGAATCAAGAATTTGAATATTCACACTTAGCAAACATCAAAGCCCATGAGCTCAACTCAGAGGATCTCTTTAATGGAATTTTTCTACATATTTAGGGTTGTTGGGAGCATGTGATTTAGAATGGGATATATACTTGGAATTACTCTTATAGAACTATGTCACCCTCCAAGGCTCTATGTCTGATTCAATTTGTTGGTCTAAGAAAGTCCATACCGGTTTTTTCACAGTAGAATTGGGATATAAGGCTTGGTTTGAAGATCGTTTCTATGAACATGTGTGTTGTTGGTGAAAGGTGATATGGGGTTTATATGCACCTCTGAAATAAAATATGATAGTCTGGATGGCCCTTTCAATTAATTTCTCACCTGGGACAAGCTAAAAAAGTGGGGATGGCAAGGGCCAAATCAATGTCCCCTATGCAGATCCCTTGAGGAATCTCACAATAATATTTTTTTACAATGAAATTATATGGTTCATGTAGCTTCTCTCTTTTGGTATATTTTTTAAGCCAAAGTAAAAATATGGGAGCTCTCTCTAGTGGATGTTTTCAGGTTCTGGTGGAAGGATTAAAAGGTTGCATCTTTCATAGCCCTCTCGTTCCTTCTGGTTGTTGGAATTTGGCATGCTCAAAATATTAGCATTTTCCAAAAAAAAGGCTATGTCACCAGAAAGGCATGTAGAAAATTTAGCTACATTAGAATAGACATTATATAAGTCAGAGTCACACCCAAGAAATCCAAGAGTTCCAATCATGCTTGAAATCGATTATGAATTTTCTTTGGGTGATTTCAATGGGGCCATCTCGAGCCACCCTACTCAGTGGAGAATTGGGATAGTTTTTTACTTTAACCACTCCCACTTTATTTATTGTCATCATTTTCTTGGAATATGTTCACATAGAAAAATTGAATTTGAAGCTTTATTATTTCTTTTAGATCTAGTATGGAAAAAAGGCCTCCCTAGACTATAGGTTATGGGTGACTTAAAATTGGTTATTGTATGGGAAAGCAAGAAGGTTGAAGTGAGCATACTAGGACTTGAAACTCCCTTTTCTTACATCATGGTTATACCTAAGTATTTTTAACATATCAATCTCTATCATATCCTCTGTGAACTCAACTCGGAAGACGATAGTCTATCAAAAAAAGCTCTCACCTTTTCCACTAGCTATGTGGATAGTTATAAGTTTGTATATGGAGAAGAAATCAAGACTATGGATAAAAATGTCTCTTCTAGTTATCTTATCATGAAAATTAATATTTGGAGATTGTTTTTTCTGTTTCCATTTTTTGTAGATGTATGTTGAAATTATTTTTTCAAGAAGAATATAGTTTTTAGGATAGCATCGGTGTGATATCACACACTATACATGTTAATTTTCTTTAGGGTTAGATTGTTATTTGCTTTAGATAATTTCATTTACAAAATTTTCATTGAATTCACCCCATAAATTCATAACATCTTAGCAATTATATAGAAAGAACAATAACTTCATCAATGAAACATAACCAAAAGGAACAACAAAATAAAAGCATGCACAATAGAGACACCATGATTTGGTGGAAGACTAGGGAAAAATCCCACAAAGGGGGAAAACCAAAAATTCAATTCTTCTTCTTTTATTAGATATTCATCAATTGTTCAAATAATATAAAAAAATACATCCATAGTGACAGACATCATTACATCAGGCCTCTCTATAGCCAATCTAAGTTAGTTCAGAACTTCGATTGTGAACTGACCTTCGATAACCAAATGAGTTCAAGAAAGATTTTATCATATCACATAAATAGAGTTTTATACACGATAGGACATCAAGGAGCAAGGTCATTAGAGAAATGAGATAGAAAAATGGGCCTCCTAAGAAATATTATAAAATGATGTTGGAAATAATAAAATAAGACAAGATTACATCATCAAATTTTAGAGGGAAACAAACTATTTTATCAACTCGTATTTTCAACTTATCTCCCCACGGTTTTACTCAAATTTTGAGAGGGGGTACTCGTTGGGTGTGTTATTTAATTTCTCATCCAAGGAGTACCCATATTTCATACTTTTGATGAACCCTACTATGCAAAAAATGTGAAATACATGAAAAATGTGTTTGTAATCACATTTTTCATTTATTTCTCATTTTTCATGTAGCGGGGTCCATAAAAAATGTGCAACATGGGTACTCTTTGGATGGGTAACACTGCCATGAATATTTGCATCCATCATGAATCAATGTCAACATATATCACATAAATATGTTTTCCATGTCTGTCACAAACATCACATAAGAGTTTTTTCCATGTCTGTCACATACATCACATGAAGGTGTCAGGCATGTATGTCACATACATGACATGAGGCTGTATGTCACATGCATCACATACACCCTCATGAAAAATACATACACCAAGAGCGATTAATGAAAAATACGTCACAAAGAAATATAAGCCATCAAAAAATTAGATGTGAGGCACGAGAACATAATTGATTTAAGAAATTCTTAAATAAAAATGATCCACATAAATCAAATGTGACTCATAGGATCTTATGCAGACAATAGAAACTTATATCAAGGCTAAAAATAAAATAAATCAATCCTTAAAGTAATAAAATGCAATTCATTGTGATGGTGTGAGTCAATGAACTGGGTACCGAAACATCACTAGGAATTAGATTCATTACAATCGATGTGAGTTACTCAGAATGAGAGTGAGCCTCCAATGCGTAATCCATAGAAACAAAGTGTACAAAGGCAATGCAAGATTAAGACTCTACGAACGACATCAAAAACCATTTCCAAGATGATACTCACACTCTTAGATTCTCGCACTAGGTTTTTTTGTTGTATATGCAATTTCCCATGATTGATATCTTATTTATATACTTTATTATGATAGAGTAAGTGACTTAAGGAGCTAATCTGACTTTGAATTTTGGAGGGAAACCATAATTCAAAATTTTCTCAAAATAATACTTTAAAAATATTCCTCTTTAATAGTTTCTATTCCACATAATAATAATTTTCTTTGTCCAATTAAATTCTTGATTTTGGGAAGATGTGATTTCCATAGGGATTAGGGTTTTCCTTTGGGGAAATTCATCCTGAAGCTGCTCGAATTTCAACAAGATAGGGTGGAAGGATATGTATATATTCCTTATATCAATACATATTATTTTTTTCTTTCAAAAATAAATAAAAAGAGAAGAGAAGACCCTGAAAGATTTACTTACAAGCACCCACACTAGAAAATAAATTAAATGTGTATGATCAATGGAAATATATATAGGAAGAAAGATCTAGTTTTCAATTTCATATATTGAGCAGGGAAACACACGCACACACACACACACACTAAATATTCCTAGAGATCAATACATACCTTAAAAACTTGGATGTGGATATATCCCTATAGATCAATTAATTATTCATACTACCTCTTATCTACATACACTTAAATAACCTCAAAATATATTGACACCACTACAAAAATTTACCAACAATTACGATTATTTACTTATTTCTAACCCTCATTAATGGAGAAATGAATTCTATATGATACCTGCCATATATTCACATTACAAAATTTGTCTTTCCCAAAGACTTTATGAATATGTTTTTGTTGCGACAACACCCTCCAAAATTTTATCTACACTTGAATTTTGGAGCCTACTATGGATCTTGTGATCAGTCGTTCCATGGTCACTTCTTGGTGACTTCAGTTTGTAGCAAGTTCATGAAAAAATTATTTTACGCAATCTTTAAAAATAGTATCACAGTCCATCAAGACAATGTCTATGCAATTTTCAACCCATGTCAATAGTCAGTGCTCATTGTTATTGACAATACCTAACTTTTGGATGTATTTGTACTTCTATTTTGGTGATTTTTTCAAACTGTCACTTTTGTGCACCTTCTCTTTGTGAGTGTCATTTTCATGCTTTCGAATATTTATTTTTCTTTCTTTGACTTTAATTAGTGTCTTTTTCATGTTATCTTCGCTCTGGAATGTGTTACTTTGACTGTCATTCACATATCACAAGTGTCATTCACCCTTTTCTCTTCATGTATTAAACGTAATATTTTGGCATAAGGAGTGCTATAAAATGCATGAAATATATTTTTGGTCTATTTCATAGGATAATATTTACTTTAATGGATTTTACTTACCATGTAAATATATGTCACACTCATTCCCAAAGTTTCAAGAATTGTCGCACAAGTGTTTTTACTTGTCGTAAGTTGTCACAAAGTTGTTGCACTGAGGGAAGTATGTTATTCATGTGTTCTAGATGATCTATGTTGTGTCATAAAGTGTTCTAAGTGTGCGATCACAATCAATTATTGTCATTAGTGACACCAGTTTCACGGATCCCACACTTAGTCAAATTTGGAAAACTTCCCGACCAGAAAACCTAGCCTCATCCAACCCTCCCGAACTTTGCATTGTGCAGTATCAACCCTCAGGCTACAACCCTGCCTCTTAGAACTACGAAATACGCAGTTCCTGTCTTCTAAGAAAGTGCATTAGGCAATCAGAGTGCTCAAACCCAATCCTTGAGCTTAAAAACTATGCAATCCATCTCTCTAGCCAAGCCTAAACTACACATTGCACAGTATCAATCCTCAAGCCTATTCTTTGAGCTCTTAAACTGTGTAATTTCACAATCACCTAGTCTCCTCTTCCTTCCATAACTGTATAGTGCGAAAAATTAGTGCTCAAGCCCTCAACCTGGCTCCCTGAGATTCCTAATTGTGCAATCATTTTTCTTAGTCCAAGCCTAAATTGCACATTATGCAGTCTCAAGGCTCAAGCCTGACCCTTTACTTCTTGAGTTGCATAATTGCCTAGTCACTGAGCCTCTCCCTCAAGCTCCCACCTATTTCTAGCTCAGTTAGTGGATCATCACCCAACATCTTAGACCAGGGGTTTATCGGATTGATGTCGTCTTGCCATGATATGATTGCAGATGCAGGTACTCTATCATGTTGTGGAAATATGATGAAGAAGGAGATGAATAAGGAGGAAATTATATAAGACACCTAAGGATATAACGAGATAATATTATCATCAGGAAATAATATGAAGGGACACTATATTATAAAATAATATGGAATATCAAGAACATATTCAAGAATCATCTTCAAGTCATAAGGAGGAGGGAGAAGAAGAACACACACCATATTGTGAAGAAGACACAAAGAAAGCAGTAGCAAAAAGGGATATCATGTGGTTCATGTCATTAGTGTCATGTCGCATTGTGTCATGAGATATCATGTGGCACATTATTCATGGATTATGAAATTCTATATTGGAAAATGTAATGTAAAATGGAAGTCCAAGTGTCATCTATGTAATGTGAAGAGTCATGTAGGAAGTAAAAAAAGTCATGAGAAGTCAAACAATTATGAGGGTAGTCCAAGTGTCATAATGGAGGTGAATGATCACCCCATTTGTTATATATACACATTCATTGTTCATGAAAAAGACTTTTCACCTTGGATCCTCCTACTGGGAATTGGAGAGGAAGATATTTGTTTTGGAAGAGAAAGTGATTGCTCTAATGCTCCACTATTTGGGCTAGTGGTGTTCACTATCTTCATGTACCTTGGAACTTTTACTTAATTCAGAATCTCTTTGAGTCAACACACTTTCATGCATATGTCATAAATATTGTAATACTATTCTTTGAATGTTTTTGATGTATCTTGTTTTCATCTCTACTAAGGAAATTGAATTATTTCCGTAGCTTTGGCACTTATCTTGTTGAATATGTGTTTTTTTTTCTTTAAAAATAATTTCTTCCTTGTGAAATATTTTGCTGGTTGATCAATGATTCATTCATATGTATATGCTTATGTGTCTTTTCTATATTAATATTGTTACTTGTCTATAAAGGGAAAAAATTTCTCTTCCCTTTGGTAGAAGGACCTTGATAATTTCCACAGATGAACATTTCACAAGGCATACTCACTTGTTATTCTGAAGATACCTATGTATTAATCTCTTGTTCTAAAATTAGTAGCTAAGGAAAATCTACAAGAATACATGGCAGTTGGGTTGATACTCTGGATGTGGCTCCTACTCCAAATGGTGTCAGGTCTAATTCGGAATTCACATTGGGGAGACCCCATTGGTTGATGGATTTCCAACACCATCAACAGAATATATAATCCATGTTTTCATTTGTGATACTGAGTACATCAAATTAAATTTTTTGATTGAATCTTTTCTGTTACAAAATGATGTGGAGTTTCAATGTGTTTTGACCTTGAATGATAAATTATATTATTTTCCAATTTCATTTAACTTTGGTTGTTAAACTTGATATTTATAGGTACTCTTTGTTGGGAAAAATACTGAGAGGGGGGGGGGGGGGGATCAGTATTTACTGCATAATCAAATCTTTTTACTTTTTCATTCCTTAAAACCCATACGCTACTTTCCTTCAGTAAAATAGCGTATATACGCGGATCCCCTTTATGAAACTAGCGTATACACAGAGATCTAGATCAGTCATTAAACCTTTACTTATATTATTCCATCATTCATTCATTGGGTGCTCAATAAACAATAAACAGGTGTAGAAAGAACATAATAAACCATCACACAAAGCATCACACATGAACACCAGGATTTTTAGGTGGAAACCCAAATCGGGAGAAAACCACCGCTGCAGTTGCTCAGCCTTCAATATTTTATTATAGAGAAAACATCTTATAACATATGTGCTGGCGCAGACTTGACCAGCACGCAGGCACCCACCTGCGCTCGTTTACCAGCCTCTCCTGGAAGGGAGCTACGACCCCCTGACTCGTTTACCAGCCTCTCCTGGAAGGGAGCTACGACCCCCCGATCTCGTTTACCAGCCTCACCTGGAAGGGAGCTACAACCCCCTGACTGAAGGCTACAACCTTCAGCACCACCTTGGACCACGTTTCATCAATTTTCACACTGGATCCAACAACTTCAATAGAACACCACTTGCAGGCCACATTTCATCATATTTCCAGACTGAACCCTTTCCAAACTTTTAAGCACAAACATACATCACCAACAGATACTTAACAACACAGATCAGATAGCAGAAACACAGCAGAACAGATCAGATATTTCATACCCTTTGCTTCAGCAAACCCTATTTTTCATACGCGCTTTCACTTCACTTATGTCGCGTATATACGCGCTTCCATCCATACAAACCAGCGTATACCTCAGTGTATATTTCATTGCACATACGCGCTTTCTCATCTGCGAAGCTGCGTATATACGCGCTTCCTCTGCGGCGAAGTAGCGTATAGATCTTCAATCATTATAGAGCAACATACTTCTTCAGATCAGATATTCAGTTTAGATTTACCCTTTTACTTCAGACAGATGTTCGCCTAGATGTTCGCCTTATCACAGATCTAAGCCTTCCATAATCAGATCTAGCAAATACAAGTGCAATTCAGATCTAGATCCCCTTCTTCATCATTGGTGCATCATACATTCAGATTTATCATTCAAGTGTAACCCTTTCCATTCAGATATACTTCAGAGAGAAGTATTCATTCAAGTTCAGACATCTTGCACCCACTCTCATAATTTGCACAATAAATTTCTTCTCCTTATATATAGGTTTATCCTTTTTCAATACCACAGGCCAAAGCAATACCATGAGCCTTCAATACCACGAGCCAAATCAATACCATGAGTCTTCAATACCACGGGCCCCTGTTTTTGCACTTTATGAGTACTTTAGCCCATACGCGACTTGGCACGTTCTTTTCCGCGTGCATACGCGACTTCCCTTAGGAAAATCCGCGTATACCTAGAGACATACTCTTTTTCATCATAGAATTAGCACATGATGAATTCCTTTCTTCATTGCCTTCTGTTCACACTGTAGATACATCAGATTTCCTTCATCAAGGACATATTCTATCAAGCACAACTTCATCAAGTAAGTTGTCATCATCTTCATCAAGTGAGTTGCCTTTCAAGGACAACACTCAGCATCATATTGTCAACAAACATCATATCACATCAGATTTACATCATTTACCAAGTCCATCAAGTCAAGAATAACTTCATCAGGTGGATTGCCATCAAGGACAACACATGTCAACAGTCACATGTCTTCATCTTCATTCAATGGGTTGCCATCAAGGACAACACTCTGCATCATATTTCCAACAATCTCCCCCTTTGGACTTGATGGCAACCACGATGGTGTTTGGTTACCACAACAGATAGGTACATTAAGAATACAATGACACCATGTCACTCTCTCCTTTTTTTTTTTTGACACCATTCAAACACCATGTCACTCACCATGTCACTCTCCCCCTTTGACATCAAGGGCAAAGGGCGGATCAAAACCAACATACTCTCCCCCTTTTCTCCACATGCAGATTTGATATATACTGAAGTGACCAAGCTCCCCCTGAGTTCATGCTGAATCTTCAAACAAATTTTTCAATGAAGTACAT
>JAXQQM020078761.1:0-156862 GCA_034641835.2 Pinus albicaulis
CTTGAGCCTAATGCCCCCGCATCGTCGTGTGATTTCTCCATGGATAGGTAAATTTGGTTTTGTCTGATTTTCTCGGTGCTACTCGAATTTGGTTATACCCACTAAAACCATCCAAGAATGAGAAATATTTCTTCCCTACTAGTGTCTAAACCGAATCTATGAAAGGAAGTGGAAAAAGATATTTCAAAGTGGCCTATTCGCCTTCCCTATAATCAATGCATACTTCCATTTTCCATTCTTTTAGGAACAATTACTAAATATGAAACCCAGTTGATTGTCTCGATATTGGATAAATTAAATTTACATTCAACAAGCTTATGTCCATTCTAGTTCCTCTTGTCAGTTTCCTTAAGTTTGGATTCATTCTTCTTTGAGTTTGTCGATTGGTCTCAGTATTCTCTTCAATATATATGTGATGCATGTTTTAGGACTAATTCCTTTCATATCGTTGTATTCCCATGCATGTGTAGAAGAATATTTTTGTACATTTAAATTTTTTCCTAGAAAAAATTCTATTGAAGAATTGCCAAATTCCTCCATAGAATGTAAAGACATCTGTCGGGATGATAAATATTCAATATTGCATTGTTCTTGAAAATTTTGACTAGTCTCAGTATGAAGATGATTCATTATTTTTTATTGAATTTAAGATTTGAGCCTCTTCACTTACTTGTGAGATAGTAAAAATAGGTTGTATATCATTATCATCATCAATCCATTCTTCACTTTTTGCCTCTATTATTGTTTTTTCAGGTGGATACAATGTGAATTTCTTTGTTGAATTTCCATCAAAGATAAAAATATCACCATATTTAGAAATAATAAAAACATCATTTGTAACTAAACAAGGTATTCCTAATATTAATGGATGTCATCCTAAGTTATTCTTGTGTGTCAATATCATGCAATCAACCAGATATTCTCAGGAATATAAGGATACATAAATGTCTTTTAACACATCATCGGGTTTAATTACAGATCTATCTTCTAATTGTAACATTGTTGGTGTATATTGGAGATTAGGAATTTTTAGTTGATCCATATTTTTTTTACTCATGGTGTTTATAGTTGCTTCTATATCAATCAATGTTTTTGGTATTTCAATACCATTGATGTGTGTTTTCACAATAGGACTTCCTGGATCCAAATATTTCTGAATTTCTATTTTTCCCATCATGATATCTGCAATTTTTCCAACTAACTGAATTATTTTGACTTCTTTTCTTTTTCTTCCTAGTCTTTTAATACTTAACTCCCTAATTGTCTTTGCAAAAATTGCAATTTCTTTGATATCTTATAGCAAAGGAATTTTTATGCTAACATTCTCCAGCTCATCTAACATATCATAATCGGGCAGCATGAACTATTTTTCTACCCTTTATCATTTTTTAATGTTTCAGGGAAAGGTGGTCTTGAGACAAATACTAAAGGTTGTTCTATAATAGGAGTTGAGTCTATTGGAGTAAGGTTGGTGATTTGTATAAGAATGTTTTGTGTTTAAATATTTCCTTTCTGATGGAGAGGGATCTCTTCCTCAGAGCGATTATTTTTATTTTGAGGATTTTCATTCTGATGAAGAGATGTATCCTCCTCATAATGGTCATCCTTTTTATTTTCCTGAATAACAACATATGGTGACCTCTTTAACAATATTATACCAAATCTAAGTTGAATGTTGTTAAGATCTAATGGAGTTTTCATATAGGTCAGGAAATTTTGTCCCTCCATGTTGTAAACAGGTTGTGAATTTTTATTATTTGGGTTCGGAAGTGGTTGAAAACGTAATTGATTTGGTCGTTGTGGAAATGGTAATGAAAGTTATGGATTTGGATTTTTAATTTGAGCTTGGGGTGGTAGTTCACTAGATTGAGGAAAATCTTGTGGTGAGAAATTAAGATAATTTTGAGCGCTTTGAGAATATTGAGGATATCTTCCATAAGGATTTTTCCATCCTTGTGCCCAAGGTTAAGGTTGAGGTCGGGATTTCCAATGCATAGGTGCAGGACAAATGTTTTGTGGTGGTTGTTCGTTTGTTTGAGTGTTGAATCCATTATTTTTCCATGGTCTTTTGGAAACAAAACAAAGAGGGTCTATCTGATTTGGAACTACTTCCTCCTGGTAAACAACTTTAAGACCTGGTATTGAAGGAAATTTTTTTGAATCATGATTTTCTGCACATATAACACAAATTTCTACACTCTTTAAGTCAATAGGACATTCTCTCAAGGCATGTTTCTTTCTACACTTGGGAAAAAAAAATAGATAAGGCATCACTTTAAAAAAAAATCTTGTTTTGTAATTTTAAGGTGTCTATTTGTTCACTAAGACTCCCTAAAATGTATGTTTTAAATTCATCAAAAAAATTGTCTATTTCAGCCCTACTTAATGTTCTTGTTGCAGACTTATTAGTTCTAGAGATAATAGGATCTCTTGAACTCTTTCCAATTCTTGACTTACCTATTGAAAGATGTATGCATAATTCAGAAATTTCTAGTAATGATAACTGAGAAATATATCCTTTTCCTCTCATGTTGAGGATATATATCCATTCATCTCTATTGGATTTTAATAGGAGAGATTTCAAAGTATCTTCATCCAAATTTTCCATTTTAGCGCTCTTAAGATTATAACTAAATCTTTCAATTAAATCCTCAAGATTCTCATCTTCTCTTTGCATCATTTTAAAAACTTCATCCTTATGATTATGGGGCATGCAACAATCCTTATATTTTGATAATAATGTTGTTTTCATTTCTTCCCATGTTCTAATAGATTTTTTTATTAAACCCATGAACCATTTTAATGTTGCATCCTTAAGAGTACTAGAAACAATTTCAATTTTTGGGAATCAAGCAAATAGTCATATGATCAGGTACTCAGTATTAAACTCAAAAATGGAAGTGCTTAGAATCGTTCGGAACCTAAATGACCGTTAATTTCTCGTTGCCCTGAATCTGGCGCACTTTGTTTCATCAAAAACTAACACTGTATGTGAAAGTTAGAGCCTATTGTCCATTTTCTCAAACAGGTAAATTCCAAAAAAAAATGACAGACAACTGCCCAGTCACAAATCCGTACTTCTGACGTGGTGGTGATTGTGCAAGGGTCAAATTTTGGTCAAATATCCTCTAGGTGAATCATATGGTGACAAGTGTCATTCCAGGATTTGATGTTAAGGTTGGTGATTTGTTAAATTTCTATTGGTTTATTTCTAGGACAATCAGGTGTCGACACATGGTAAGCTCGGAGGCCGCCACGTGACCCCACCCCCCTCATGTTATATGGTGGTGTAGAATTTTATATTGGAGGTCGGGCAGAGGTCGAGGTCGACCCTGCGACCTCCCCCACACAAATGCAACAACATACATCTATACCTACACAATGGTTCTTAACCAACTAAGGTCCCAACTTATATTTAAATATTATATTATAATATGGTGGTTGTAAGGCGAGGACCAGCCTCCGGTCCATCTGACCTTGATGCGGATACCACCGGTAGAGTGTTAATTTGGCGTTAAGATTGTTTTAATTAACGTTAAACCTTATTTATTAACATTAATCGTGTTTTTAAATGTGGATTTTTAAACACGCATTTAGCACCTAACTCACCATTAAACTCCACTTATCCTTAATTAATCCACTCTTATCCTCTATGGTTAGTTTTGAGGAGTCTACCATTTTCGGCGGAACTCCAAATTTGGTGGAGTTAACTAGATTTCTCTCCAGTTTTGGAGGGGTTTACCTAGGAAAAATTGAATGAGCCATAAATTTTGCAAGGTTTGACCAATTTTGGCTTAGAAAGGGTCTATCCTATCGATTTGGACATTCTGAGTTGTTTGGAGCAGGTTTCAGGAGCAATAGAGGATTGTAAATAGCACTTTTTCCCATTTTGAGCTAATACAGAGGCCCAAGCCATGGAAGCTGGACCAAGGAGATGTAGCCCAGAAGGGGTGAAATCATTCATCAAAACACTGCGTTAATGGATCATTTGATGGTTTGTTGTACATTTTATTATTTGTGTTCAACATTTTGTTTTAATGTTAAAATTATCATGGATTTAACATCAAAATTGATGGCAATTACATTTTTAACACTCGCAAACACCTCAAGAAAACCTATGCACATGAAGAAAATGATCAAGATTTGTTTATAATTCTGAAGATGAAATTAGCACAGAAAAAAATAACGTTCAGATTCAGATCAAGGTGGTATCAGAGCAAGGTAATTTGCTTGATATTTTCTTGAATTTTGTGCAAATAGGGTTTTAATGGTTGCAAATTTGTGATGCTTACAAGGTTAAAGTTGCGGAGAGGAGAAGGGAAATTGTTGGTTTCCAACCCTGAAGTTAGGACCAAAATAGGGAGAGCCACAACCCACAATCTCCACCCAAATTTTCACTCCTAGATACACTTGAAGCACCTCAAGTTATATCTCTAGCTGAGATTGAGGAGGTACAAGCAGCATCAGAATTTGAGCTTGAATACATAGCCATCATGTCAGGTGTAGGAGATACTGAAGGTATTTTAGAAGAGGAAGCATTCAAGAAGGCTTTCTATGACCTAAATGACATGGTTAGGGTCCTCTATGAAGAGAGGAGCACCATGATGGTTGGAGGTAATTCTAAGCCTCCAAATGGAGAGGGAGCCTCAGAAGACAAAAAGGATGAAGAGAAGGCTTCGAAGGGTAGTGTAGGAAAGCCTCCTCCATCTCCACCATCTTCATCATCATCCTTATCATCACCATCACCATTATCTTCCACTTCCACAATGAAAACCACCCATACTCACTCAAAAAACCCAAAAGGAAAAACTCCCTTACTCAAATTGGACATTAAGTTTGAACTTCCCATGTACAATGGCAAGGTAAATGCAGATAAGTTGGACAATTGGATTTTTCAGTTGGAGGTTTATTACAGAATTCAAAGCCTACAAAGGCGATCAAAACAAAGATCCTATTAGCCTCTCGTAATTTGCAAGATTGGCAAGAACAAATGTCGCAGAAACAACATCAAAACTTACACTTTTGAATCCTGTGATCTAACCCTCCCGATTCATAGAGGATTCTCTATATAAGTGTTTTCTTAAAGATATTTCTTAACGCTATGATATGATATTAGGCTAGTTATGAAGTACAAGGGTTTGTTTTGGTTTTGGTTGGGTAGAATATCATCAAAATAAAGGAAGTATTTTGAATGGTAAAGGTGTGAGTTGGTTGAAATAATGGTTCAACTAATAGGATAGGTAAGAAACAAGATCAACTATCAGTTATGGAGTCACAAAAGAATTTAATTACACAACAAGTTTCAAAATTGGTCCATTGGGCAAGTCATCTATGTCAAAGGATTCTTTAGATTGATTTTGTGATATGGAAACATAAAAAGTGTTGTGAAAGAAGCAAACACACAAGAAAAACAAAGGACAGCCTAAGATCAGGTAAGTATTTTTAAACTAGCCTGCTTTTGGCATGCACTTAATGGAAAGACACAAAAGTAACCTAAGATCAGGTAAGTACTTTTAAACTAGCCTGCTTTTGATATAGTTTTAAGGGAAAACATTAAAAACAAAGAATAGCTTAAGATCAAGTAAGAACTTTGAATCTAGCTTGCTTTGAACATATTCTTAAAGGAAAACATTCATGATAAACATAAAAAGTAGCCTAAGATCAGGTAAGTACTTTTAAACTAGCCTGCTTTTGACATGCTCTTAAGGGAAATTTTCAAAGCAACTGTTGGAGAAGAAACTAGAGGACAGGGCTAACCATAGACTTCTCTAATTCAACTTTACTTAGCAAACTTTTCAAGATAATTCAAGGATAGAATCTCAAGTTTTACTCAGTAAGACATGGACTCACAAACATTCCTGGACTGATTACACTCTATTGAATTATCCTCAAATACACAATTAGCAGAAAACATAAAGATAAAGATTTATCAGTGAGATTTAGGGTACTTGACAGTAAATCCTAATCTATATTTGTTGTTCTTTATCAGAGAAAATGGAAAATATGGAAAACATGAGAAAAATGACAATTACAGTAATAAAAACATCACCATTGACATAAACCAGGATCCCATAAATCAACTTGTGTATTTGATGTTCAAACTAGTTACAATCTTCAAGTCCAGTGGGTCTTTTACAACTTCAAAACTCTCTTCTCAGCCTATCTTTCTTCAATTACAAAACATAGCTTCAGCAACCTCAATAGCTATTTACATTCAATGAGTATTCAACCAACAACAATAATGAACTCCTTACATGATATTTATAGGTATTTTGAGGAGGTGGGGTAAAAATGAGGTCTATTTGTTTAGTTAACACAGAGTAAATGCTTCTCGGCCTTTGGGAGGCCAAATGGAGAAGTTTTCAGATGTTTTCACTCTATTTTAACTAATTTTACATTAACTTTTATCTACTTCAGTCACTTTTGTTGACTTTGGAGGCTTTTGGTTGGCTAGCAATTAATTATGAGCTGTCTTTGACAAATATCTCTGACTATGCATTCAATTTGTATTCTTTTGAGGAAAATGAACTTGTAGGTGGAATTTTGATCTTTGGAGAAGTAAAGGCTTTAGTGATTTAGCATTTAAAGCCTTCCACCTGCTGATCTGTCATAATTTATCACTTTTAAACCCTGTTTAGGCCTTGATATTGCTTTTGGGCATTTATTATCATCTTCAGAGCCTTTAAACCTTTTCTGCTGGCTGCATTCACCTTTAAACTGTGTGTTTAACCTTAAAACTATAGAATTAAACCTTTAATCCTTCAATCCTTATGTATTAACCCTTTAACTTTAATTTTTCTTTGATACTCTTTAATACTTCACCACTGTGTTTGCTGGTGTAAAGGTGGCTTTTCATCGATGTAGGAGGGTTTGATTATATGACCAATGCCTGCGAAACATTGATTAAAACCTAGAATGTACACCCTAGAAGCTTCTATTCTACATTATTTTGGCTTCGGAGGTGATAACCTTAGGCCTTTTCCCTTTATGGACTGTAGGAGGGTTTTTGGCCCTAAAACTGCCATAGAACCTGAAAAAAACAAATAAAAACGTTAATAAGACCTGCGAGGGAGGATTTGATTTCTTACAGAGGTCAAGCAGAGGTGGAAGGAGCACTGAGGCAGAGGGAATGCATGTAAGGGGAGGTTTTATGGATAACACATGCGAAAACAGGGTTTAAAACTACATTTGGCGCGAAATATGGCTTGGTGGTTTTGCGAAAATCGTCGGCGGTTTTCGTGCGACATTCAGGCGGTAAATGGTTTTAACATGATCGAACGTGATTCTACACGTTGATCACCACGTGTCCACCGGGAAACCAACGGTTTCGCGTGAGTTTGGGTGGTTAAACCCTGACACGGAAATCTGTGCGAAACGTGATGTGGACCGTTAGATGATGGGGTGTAGATCCAACGGTGGGGGAGGAGCGCGATGGGGAAAGGTGCATGGGCGAGGATTGAAGTGGGAGCCAAGTGGCAAAAGGGGATTGGACGGGTAGTTGAATAATGGGGGGTGGGACTAGAGTATGAGGTCACCTCTTTTGTTTGGTAGCGGGATGGTTGATTGGTGGCGTTGTTTGATCGAGTTAAACGAGAATCGTTGGATGAGGTGAATCAACGGTAGGGATGCGTATGTGAGGATGGATGGATAGGTATGCTCGGGCGATCGGAGGATGGGAGGGGAGGTGCGATGACCGTCAGATCGATGAGATCGACAGTCATGATCGCCTAAGGGAGAAATATAGCACAAAGGAAAAGAATGGAGGAATGCGGCTTAAGGGAAAAAGGAAGGTTTTATGGGAGAATAAAGACCGTGAGCCAAGAAAAATAGGGCTGGGGATAGCGCGAATCCATGACGGAAAGGAGGTTAAGGATAACCGTTGGATCTCCCAGACCAACAGTGGAGATTCATTGTCAAGGGAGGTAAAGAGGATGGGAACAACGGGAGGTGGGTAAGATGGGGAGTGCCGACAACCGTCGATCTTGGTAGATTGATGGTGGAGATCTGTTATCGGGGTTTGAAACATCGGCAGGGGAAAGGAGAAGTGTAACGGAGAAACAATGCGTTTTGCCGATGCGATGTGGGCTTAAAGATGGGTGCTGGGGCAGTGGTCTCCTGGGGAGATAAGGTGACCAGGAGTAGAGGAAAAGGGGCTAGCGGCTAGGCACTTGGTTGCAGCACCTTGGTTTTATGGCGGATGAGGAAAGGAGGCTAAGCCCAAAGGGGCTAAAAAAAACTGTTTTTTAATATAAAGGACCAGAACAAGGTTTAAGTGGGTTTTTAATGTTTTTTGAGGTTCTGATAGGTGAAATAGGGTAGTTTAAACCATAAAAAGGTGTTTTTTATAGGTTGAAAAGGGATTAAGGGGTAAATGAGAAGGAGAAAAAGGGAATTTTCAAAGGAAAATAAAGGATAATAAAAGGGAAAAATGAATGAAATAGGCTTAGAAAATGATGGAAAATGGCCTAAAAAACAGTCTCTTTTGATATCAACAGGGTTTCTTAGTGGATTTTTTGAATGAAACAGCAGTGAAGATTACTCTTAAGTTAGAGAACACCAGAAGGCTTCAAGAATGAGAAATTTTCTATGAAAATAATCTCTTGAAGGCTCAAGACCTATTTTTGGCCATCATTTGCTATGACAAAAATTTACTGATGGCTAACAGTGGCTCCACTTGGGGATGGAAGCTCCTTGGAGGTGTCAAGAACTTCAGAGATTTATCTATGGGATGTAGACCTGTGCCTTTATCCATTGACAACCTTTTCTTCCTTGATCATGCTGCTTAGAAAGATGATCAGTACTTTATATCATCAAACAAATTTCTCCCAATAATTCTACCTACACAGCCTACTTTTCCTAACATTTTTTCTTCATAAGGTGCACTTAGACTTGCAAACCTTTGTCATCAATATTTTATTCTTTTATTGAAAGCAGGAAACGAATCTAAATATACCCTTACTTCTTCCATGAGTTCATATTAAGCAGTTGAACTCATTAATTCTCTACCTAAGCTACTATCTGCCAGGATTAAACTGTCTGACAAATGTTATTCTCTATTTTCTAAAACATAAATTTAAAAACAGTCAAATCAGGATTAGACTGTCTGATTTGCCATGGTGTCTATGGCTATATGTACAAGCTGCACATAGACTTTATTTGCAGAAATTTAAAACAAAACTATGAAGGCTTAAGATCTGAAAAATAAAAAACATCCTTTATTCTTTCTTTCAACTTGGGTTTTGATCTTTTAGAGCTATTCTTTTTCTATTCTTTCTGGGTTCAGTTTTTAAGCATGTTTGAACCAGTTCTCTTCTTTTTCTTTGGCTCAGATTTTGGTCTGATTAGAGCCATTTCTTTCTATCCTAATCTAGTCTACTGATAAGCCAAGATTACACAATTTGGCAACTTTGATTCACTAACCTATCAGCAGTAAATTGAAATATATATAGTCATGATTAGGTTGTATGACTAAATAGCATTGCCCTTTTTATGGTAGTGGAATTTAAGCTTGCACACTTTCAAAATTTTCTTTTCTTTTTTGGTATGGGGCTGTACCTTTCTTTTTTTATTTCTGCCCTCTTTTTCTATTTTCTATTGTTTTTTTATTTCTATTTTTTAAAATTCAAAGAAGTGTTATATATAATGAGCAAAAAGGCTCTAAAACTAAAATATCAGCTAACAGAAGTAGTGTTTGAGCATCCTGCCATAGACAGGACCTCCAAAAAATTCAGCTCCATCCAACTCTTGTAAAAAGAATGCATTGTTTCCAACAACAAATTGAATAAGATAAGGGCCTTACCATAAATTATCAAACTTTCCATGTTTGCCCTTATCTTCCTTCCTTGAATCCCATTTTAAAAATTTATCACCAATTTTAAAATCACTTGCCTTGGTTCCTTTTTCAAACAACTTCTTGATGTTTTCTTGTAGTTGTTGTGCTCTGATGTATACTTCTTCCCTGGTTTGTTGTAGATGTATGGTCTGGTTTATTCTTCCACTCATATCATCATCTTCATATTGTATTTCTTGGATCAGTTTCATGACTGGCACTCCTAAACTGGTTGGAAATATTGCATCAGTTCCATAAACTAGCTGGTAAGGAGACATCTCAATTGAATTTTTAACTATTAATCTGTCTGCCCATAATGCATGTACTAGCTTACTGTGCCATGAATTCTTGTTATCTTCCAACAAATTCTTGATAATGTTTACCAAACTTTTATTTTATGATTCTGCCAACCCATTACCTTAAGGGTAATAAGCTTTAGAATGACCCAATATAATCTGATATTTACAACAGAATTCCACCATCTTTTTAGATCCAAATGCAGCAGCATTGTCAGTCATGATCTTCCTAGGACAACCAAATATAAACAGTATATGGTTTTCAAGGAATGAAATGATGACTGAATCTGTGGCATTCCTAGATGGGATGGCTTCTATCCACTTGGTAAAATAGTCTATTGCTGTGAAGATCCATCTATGTTGGGCAGATGAGGCAGGATGGATTTCCCCAAATGAAGTTTAGACCCCTCTGCTGAAAAGGAGCTTCAACAGTGATTGGTTGCAGAGGTAAGGGAAGCAGTTTTCTTTTGCCTTCAAAAATTTAGCATTTGTGACAGGCAATAATCATTTTGTGGACATCTTGAAAGAGAGTGGGACAATAGTAACTAGCTCTAAGGATTTTGTTAGCAGTTGACTTCTAGTAGAGGTGGCCTCCACATTCTCCTTCATGAAACTCATGCTTGATCTTTTTTGCATCATTCTCAGGCAAACATTTAAGCAATAATCCACTAGATTTTTCCAATATAAACGTTTATCCAAAATGCAGTAATTTATAGCTTTCAACTTTAAAAATCTTGCCTTTGTTTTAGAAAAACCAGGAGGGACATTTAGATTGAGCAAAACATGCAAAATATCAACATACCAAGATGAATTCAAAAAATGATCTTCAATAATTGGAGCTTTCAAATCCTCTTGTTCATCTAATGCATTAAACGTGTTTATATCAAGAGCTTGAAAGTTGGATTCAGCCATAAGTCTTGCTAGTCCTTGACCTTTTATGAGCTTAGTGGGTTTGATTTGTAAGTCATATTCTAAAATTACAGCGATCCACTTTCCTCTTTTGCCATCTGGATCTTGGGTCAATATGTCTTTTACAACTAAATGAGACACAAATGCTATGATGTGGGAGTGTAAAATGTAAACTCTGAAGTCTTTTAAGGCTTTAACTAAGGCTAAGGCTTGTTTTTCCATTATATTGTACTTCAAAGGTGCATCTCTTAATTCCTTGCTAAAAAATGCAATTCGCTGCTCTTGTCCATTCAAATTTTTCTGTAATAGGACAACAACTACTATGTGTTCTGATGCAAATGAAAAAATGAAGAAATCCTTTGTAAAATCAGGGCTACTAAGAACCGATGTTTTGGTAAGCGTATTTTTTACTAGCTCAAATGATTTCTTTGCTTCTAAGGTCCATTTAACTCCTTCTTCTCTTTTAAGCATGTTTTTCATGTTTATAAGGAGTTCAACTAGATTGGGTATGAACCTTCTCAAGAAATTAATCTTTCCAATGAAAGATTGAAGTTCCTTGATGTTTCTAGGATGGTTGATTTGCAATATACCATCAATCCTCTTTGGATCTATCCTTATTCCCTCTTCTGATATGATATGCCCAAGAAGTTTACCTTATTGGAGACCAAACAATGTTTTCTTTGGATTTAAGGATAACCCAAATTTTTTGCATTTCTCAAAGACTTTTCTCAAGTGTATTAGGTGTTCTTCATCTGTTTTAGAATAGATAGTGATATCATCTAAGTAAATCACTATGAAATAACTATTTCTTCTGAAAATGAATATCCATGGCTCTCTGAAATGTGGCACCAGCATTCATTAAACCAAAGGGAATTTTCAAATACATAAAAGTACCCCAAGGAGTAGTAAAGGTCGTTTTAAGTTGATCACTAGGATGTACCAATATTTTATTGTAACCTGAGAAGCCATCTAGCAAATAAATTCTTCTAGAACCAACTACCCTTTATAAGATATGATCCATTTTTGGTAAGGGATAGTTGTCCTTTAATGAAGCTTTGTTTAAGTTTCTAAAGTCAATGCAAAGCCTTATTTCTCATGTTTTCTTCCTAATAGATACAAGATTATAAACCCATTCTGAGTATCTAACAGGTACTATAATTCTAGCATCATATATTTTTCTAATTTCTTTCTCTACCAGAGGTAATTGAACAGGGTTAATTTTGTGCAATTTTTGTTTAAAAGGCCTCTGGTTTTCTTTGAGGGGTATATTATGCTGAATTATTTATGTATCATATGATTCCAGATCTTCATAACTCCATGCAAAAACATCAGAAAATTCTCTAAAAAGCTCAATGTATTTCAGTTTAATGTGAGTTGGTAGTGTCTTGGATAATTTGATAATTTTGGGCTTTTCCTCATTGCCTATGTTGCATTCTTCCACTTCAGATTCAATTAGTTCTAGTTTTGGCTTTTTAGCAACATCATTCAAGTCAAACAATTCTTTTAATGGGACCAATCCTCTTGGCAAGCTGTGATCTTTAGATTGCAGCACTTCTAAGTCTTCATTTTCTCCATCTGTGCTATTTTATGTTATATGTTTGGGTTCATGGGTTAACAAATTTATTTCAACAATCTCAGGAGATTTTTCTTCTTCAAAAAGTGGATTTTCTTCAGTATGACAATCTTGTTCATACTCCGAATCTCAGTTTGGTGTTTCAAATTCATTTTTGGACTGTAGGAAGTCTTCTATTTGTTTATCTCCATCAAAAACTTGCCAGTATCTTTCATTATCCGAGACATCTGGTCTATATTTGACTTGGGTGGTGCATTGCTTAGTTTCATAAGGTGTAAGACAAGTTCTAGCAGTAAAAGATAATCCATTAGCAAGAATGTTTTGGTGCCTTGGGACAAAGGTAAGTTGGAATTCAGCAAAGGTTTTCAACAAGTCCATGGCATCACCTCTATAAGCTCTAAGTCTGGGATGTTTAGCATTATATTCCCCATTTACTTGCCTAATTATCAATTCTGAATCCCCATGAAATTTATTCTTTTGGCCCCTAATTTCTTCAATAAATGCAGGCCTAAAAGGAGAGATTCATACGCTACTATGTTGTTTGTACATTGAAAATTTAATCTATAGGAATGACCCTCAGCATGATTTTTTTCAGTGTTATGCACCCATATGCCTGCTCCTGCACCAATTTTAGAGCATGACCCATCAAAACTCATACTCCAAAGAGCACTGTTTTCAGATTTGTCATTTATTTCATTGATGTCCTCTTTGTTTTGCTTGCCTAGTATGTTACTGTGTTGTTCTTGTAGGTCTACATCATGTTTAATTTTGTTTTGTTCCTCAATATTTTCAATGTTTTGAGGTTTTATTCTTTGATTTTCATGATCTGTACTATTTTTATGAATGTTTTGGACCTCAAGACTTGTAATCTGTTTGTTGTGATTTTCTGAACTAGCAAACTGTCTTTTAGTTTTCTCCTTGTTTTCCTCTTCTTCTATGGCTGCCACTATGTTTGAATGTGGAGTGACCACTATATTGGGTGATGTTTCATTGAATAACTCTTGCTCATTAGGAATATCATCATTGTAAAGAATGAATGAGTCAAGATTAGTGTTTATGGAATAAAGAGGAGATTTTTCTGGTCTTTCTTGGTTGCTCACCATGTATTTCATGTGTGTTTCCCTATAGAGTCTTCTACGTTGACTGAAGATAGGGATGGTGGCATAATTCATATCCATCTGCATAATACCGTGCAACTTAGCAACCCATGATCTTGAAAGAAGCATGCCATATTTGGGGGGTATATCAGCCACTACAATGTCCATCACTAAGCTTTTGGCTAGAATTTGAGCTAAGTTAACACATAGATCTTTTATTAGGCCTAGGCATCTCACTTTGCTTGAATCAAAGGAATATAAATCTTTATAAGGTCTAGTTACCTCAAGGCCTAGTTTTTCCATGATCACTTTAGGCATGAGATTATGTGATGCCCCTGAATCAAGCATGGCATTTTGAAAAATATTATCATGGATGTTCAAACTGATGTAGAAAGGAGGGGTAGTTCCTTCTTGAAATTTTCCTTCAATTTTAGGGCAAACGGGAGCTCTGGTGCATCATAATTTAAGTTAACAGTATCATGAATTTCTTCTATGTTTAGAGCTTTCAAAACTTGATATCTATATAAATTTTGAGTGACTAACTTAGTGAGTGGGATAGGGATTTTAATTTTGGCAATTTCACTCTCTAGGCTAAAGTGAATTTGATTTTTCAAAATGTTTGATTCAGCCTTTTTAGTCACTGATTCATCACCAAAATCAGCTTGTTGATTTCTACTATTTACAGCAGTTAAAATGGTTTTTTCAGGAGTATTAGCTGAAATTCTAGTGCTACTAGGGTCACCACTATGTTTTTCAATGATTTGGGTGTTTTTCCCTTGTTTGGATCAGAACTTTCAGCCACTGTTTTATGATTTCCTTCTGTCTTTTTAGAAGTATGTTCAGGGCTATTTTTGGCAGAATTTTCAGAGGTTTTCTTCTTGGGAGTTTCTTGATTCTTTTTACTTCTTAGGTCATATTGTTTAGGTGATCCTATGATGGAATTTTTGTTGGAAAATACCGAGAGGGGGGGTGAATCAAGATTAATGTATACACAACTTTTACTTTCCTTTTCTCTATAAAACTTTTTACTTTTCCTTTCTAAAAACCCATACGCGACTTTTCAGAAGCCAACTAGCGTATATACGCGGATATCCTTTACAGAACTCGCGTATGCACAAAGATCTAATTATGCATTCAATTCTTAACTCAGATCATTGCATTATTCATTTATCAGATATTTTAGGAAATAGTAAACAGGTGCAGAAAGAACAGAATAATCATCACACATAGGCAACACACATGAACACCAGGATTTTTAGGTGGAAACCCAATTCGGGAGAAAACCACCGCTGCCGTCGTCTCAGTCTTCAATATTTATTATAAGGAAAAAATTCTTACAATCATGTACTGGTGCAGACTTATACCAGCACGCAGGCATCCACCTGCAGAAGGCTACAACCTTCTCTCGTTTACCAGCCTCACCTGGAAGGGAGCTACAACCCCCTGCTCTCGTTTACCAGCCTCACCTGGAAGGGAGCTACTACCCCCTAATATTAGCACCAGCCTCTGCTGACAGAAAGCTTCTACTATCAGAATGAAGGCTTCAACCCTCAGATCCACTGCAGACCATGTTTCATTAATTTTCACACTGGATCAAACAGCTTCAACACAATTCTTTACTTATCAACAAACATCCCTTTTCATTTCATCAGTCAAAACAGTGAAACCACTGTAACCAGAATATCAGAAATAGCCCAGACTTCAGAACAGATATGCAGAACCTCAATTATCTTTTGAGCAACCATCAACTCAAATACCATACGCGCTTTTCCTTAAACAGACCCGCGTATACAAGTGCTTTTACTGAAGAGAACCCGCGTATACATTTGTGCAACTTATTAGAAAAACCCTAACAGCCCATACGCGCTTTTGTCTGAATTGAGCCGCGTATACACGCGCTTTTCACAAAACGAACCTGCGTATAGATCTATAAAAGATAAATTTTGCAGATCAGACCAGATCTATGAACTTACCAGATTTCTTCAACTTCTTCAACAGATTTGTGCCAGGTCTTCATCACTTCTTTTCAGATCATCCAAGAGATTCACCATTTCAAGATCTAGAGATCTTGAACCTTCATTATGTTCATAGATGCATCATAGAATCAGATCTATCAATTAAAGAGCAGAGTTCAACCATGCAGATATACTTCAGAGTGAAGTATTCATTAAAGCCCAGACACATGCACACCCTTTGCACAATGAAATTCTTCTCCTTATATAGATTTAGCCTTTTTCAATACCATGAGTCAAAACCACATTACTTCCGATGGTTTTCCTAGACGAGATCAAATAGACAATCCAGCGCTCAATACAATGGGTCAATACCATGGTAATGCCCCTTGGTATTCTAATTTTGGAGCGCAAAAGACCATACGCGACTTGGCACGTACTTTTCCGCGTGCATACGCGCTTTCTCCTTGACAAACCCGCGTATTCCTTGTAACACACATTTTTCATCATTGCTTTGGCCCTCACTGATATTTCCTTCTCTGGTACTTCTGAGCTACTTGTAGAACATCAGATTTACATCATTAATAAACTCATCAAGCATCAAGAACATCTTCAATAAGAGGTTGCCATCATCTTCATCAAGTGGGTTGCCATCAAGGACAACATTTAGCATCATATTGCCAACAATCTCCCCCTTTGGACTTGATGGCAACCATGATGGTGTTTGATCACCATAATAGATAAATACATTAAGCAGAATTAGATTCTCCCCATATTCAAACACCATGTCACTCTCCCCCTTTGACATCAAGGGCAAAGGGCGGATCAAAACCAACACAAGGTTTTTCTCCTCATGTAGAGAGAAGAGCGTTGTAGATCTGATGTGCACTAAAGTTACCATGCTCCCCCTAAGTTCATGCTGAATCTTCAAACATATTTTTCAATGATGTATATGACTCTATGACCTTTCCTATCACCAAGGACTCATACTTACATCAAATATCCAACCAAGTGGATTTACATATGAGACTCAAATACCCAACCAAGTGGGTTTACAAATTTGAACAAGTCCTTTTATGATTGAATATTACAATTTTTACATCATAGGTCTCAACATGACCTTTTCATCAAATTACAAATATGACTTTTCATGACCAATACCAGAAAGACCTCAAGAGAGAGATCATAGTTCAGAATCATCATAATGCCAACAATGAATTATACTCAGCAAAGCTAAAGCTCCCCCTGAAAATGTGCATCCAAGCATCTTTTCTATATGACCAGAGCTCCCCCTTTGCTTGTGCATCCTGAACACTTTCAACATCAAATCATCAAGGCATCTTCACCCAAAATCAGAGAATGAAACAGAAATCACCAGTGACTCCAAACAACATCAGAGATACCAAACAACACTGCAGCTGTGCTGAAAAAATGCTGACCCCAAACAAAATTTTCCAGTAACCAACAATACGCGGCTTTCTATGGGTAAACTCGCGTATATACGCGACTGTCTTTCAGGAAACCCACGTATCCAATTTAATCTTCTGAATTTAATCAGATCTGATCTTCTGAGAGGCAGAGACAACACCCAACTTTTGTCTAAGATATTCGAATGCTTCCCTGGGCAGAGGTTTGGTAAATATATCAGCAATTTGTTCTTTGGAGGGAACATACTCCAACTTCACCTTTTGTTCAAGCACTTGTTCACGTAAGAAGTGATACTTTATGGGAATGTGCTTGGTCTTCGAATGCATAACAGGATTCTTTGAGATACTGATGGCACTTGTATTATCACACATAATGGAGATAGGAGGTGTACATTTTATTTGAAAATCTTGCAAGGTTTGCATCATCCAAAGGAGTTGAGTGCAACAAGATGCGGCAGCCACATATTCTGCTTCTGTTGTAGATAAAGCAATAGAATTTTGCTTCTTGCTGAACCAAGATACTAATCAGGGCCACATATAGAATGCACCACCACTAGTGCTTTTTCGATCATCAACATTTCCAGCCCAATCTGCATCAGTGTAAGCATGAAGAGTAAGATCAGCATTCTTAGGATACCATAGTCCAAAATCTTGAGTTCCTTGTAGATATTTGAATATTCTTTTGACAGCCTGAAGGTGAGACTCTTTTGGATTAGCTTGGAATCGTCCAACAATCCCAACTGCATGCATAATGTCTGGTCTAGTCCCAGTGAGATAAAGTAGACTTCCTATCATTGATATGTATTCTGGTTGATTCACCATGGGAGAATCATCATGAGAACTGAGATTGCATCCGGTTATCATTGGTGTACTTACAGGTTTGCATTCTTCCATGCCATACTTCTTCAGAATTTGCTTAAGATATTTTGCTTGTGATAGGAATATACCATCTTTAGTTTGATGCACTTGCAAGCCAAGAAAGAATGTTAGTTCCCCAAGTAAGGACATTTCAAATTCCTTCTGCATGACAGAAGCAAATTTCTGACTCATAGATTCTTCATTACTCCCAAAAATGATATCATCAACATAAACCACCACAATCAATAGTTTATTATTTTCAATTTTTGTGTATAAGTTGCTATCAGCAGACCCCTTTGAAAATCCTTGTTGATGAAGATATTTGTCAAGACAATAATACCATGCCCTTGGAGCTTGTTTGAGACCATATAGAGCCTTTTTAAGTCTACAAACAATATTTTCATCATTTCCCAAAATGAATCCTTCTGGTTGTTCTATATAAACTTCTTCTTCTAGATCACCATTGAGGAAAGCAGATTTGACATCCATTTGATAAAATTTGATTTGTTGAAAACTTGAAAAAGCAAGAAACATTCTTATGGCTTCAAGTCTAGCTACAGGAGCAAAAGTTTCTTCAAAGTCTATACCTTCTTGTTGAGTATACCCTTTGCAAACCAGTCTAGCTTTGTTTCTTATAACGTCCCCATTCTCATTTAACTTGTTCTTGAATATCCATTTGGTTCCAATGACATTTTTGTTATGTGGTCTTGGTACCAATTCCCAAGTGTGATTCTTTTCAATTTGATCAAGCTCTTCATTCATGGCTTGAATCCAACATTCATCTTTGCTAGCTTGATTGACATTGTGTGGTTCAATTGTGGATAGAAATGCCAAATAGCTAGAAGATCCCACAAGAGTCCTCCTTGTTTGTACTCCTGATTCCTTATTTCCCAAAATTTGAGATGATTCCTTATTTCCCAAAATTTGGGATTCAGGATGATTCTTTTGAACATATCTGGATGGAGCTTTTTCAGATAAATCATCTTCTGGTTCTTCATTGGATCCATTGTCTATATCATTTCTATTTGATGCAGAAGGACAAAAGTCACCATCATCTTCATCTGTTGTGTGTTTTTATTCTTTAGGAGCTGCAGGAAACTCATTAATAACAACATCAATACATTCAACAATCTTCTGGAGCCTTTTATTGTAACATTTGTATGCTCTGCTTGTAGATGAGTAACCAAGAAATATTCCTTCATCTGATCTGGGTTAAAACTTGCCAAGCTTTTCATCATTATTTTTGATAAAGCATTTACTTCCAAAAACTCTAAAATGCTTCACAGAAGGAGGATTACCATACCATAGTTCATACGGAGTTTTATCACTATTTACCCGAACATGTGCCTTGTTAAGAATATTTTCTGCTGTGTGAGCTGCTTCTCCCCAAAAAGTGTCAGGTGTTCTGGAATCATCGAGCATAGCTCTAGCCATTTGTTGAATCGTTCTATTCATTCTTTCTACTACGCCATTTTGTTGTGGAGTGCCTGCTACAGAAAATTGTCTTTTTATGCCATGTTTTTCACAAAATTCAAAGAATTCATTTGATGTATATTCTCCTCCTCGATCAGATCTAAGACACTTGATTTTTAGATCTAATTCATTTTCCACCAGTGCTTTAAAGATCTGAAATTTTTCAAATGCTTCATCTTTGTGTTTGATCAACCCAATCCAACACATTCTAGAGAAATCATCAATAAATAAGATATAGTATTCTTCACCACGTGGTGACTTTTTCCTCATAGGTCCACATATGTCGGTATGAATGAGTTCAAGAGGCTTACTTGATGATCCTTCCTTGGCATTAAATTGCACTCCGGTTTGCTTACCGAATTGACAGGATTTGCATATGATACTTTCAGGTAGAGTAATATTGGGAAGACCACGAACAGCATTAAGTCTGCTTGATTTGTTGATTTGAGAGAAGCTTAGATGCCCCAACCTTCTATGCCATAGCCAGTTTTCTGAAGATTTACTCAAGTAACATTGTTCTTTGCAATTCTTCAATACATACAGATTGCTTGGAGTTCTTTTTCCTTTTATAATTGTTTTACCTGTATCAAGATCACACACCACACATTATTTTGAACTAAATACAACTTCAGTTCCTTGATCACACATTTGACTTACACTTAACAGGTTATGCCTTAATCCATCCACATATATGACATCATTAGCCTTCACCTTTTCTTTTAGAAACACAGACCCTTTTCCTTTAATTACAGCAGGAGTATCATTTCCAAAAGTAACTTTATTTTCCTTTTCTAGAGCACTATATGCACGAAGTTTGTGTTTATCACCTGTCATGTGTCTTGAGCATCCGCTATCAATGTACCATTGATTTTCTTCACCTTCCGCAAATAACGCTATGCCACAATTTTCAACCTGTGGTTCCTTCTTTTTCCATATTTTGGATTTTGAGGGAAGATACTCTCTTGGCTGCACTTTGCTCCTGCACTCAGAATCTTCATGGCCAAAGTTATTGCAATAAGCACATTCAACTTCATTTAGAAGAGGAGAAATTTTTTTATAGGTATTATTCTTTGTTTCAACATCAATCCTTTTCTTTCTTGCTTCTCTTGTCATGATGGTTTTATATGCAACACATTGAGCAGCTTTATGACCAAAATTGTGACATGAGAAACATTGTCCATTGAAGAAGAAATTTCTGCGATCATGAAATCTTCTATTTGAATTAACTTGTTGATTGGTGCCTTTTTGAAAGATATTCCTGTTAGTGTTCCTTGCATTAGGATGATCATGCTTTACCTGTAAATATTCTTTATTCCCTGGCTGAGTGGCAGAATTTTGTAAACCAGTTGTAGCTGCTTTTAGATAATTTGGTGCTGAAGCTTGAGAGGACTCTCCAATGTATCCAAGACCTGTCTTTATAAGAGGAGAACGTTGAACCTTGATAATCTCATCTAAGGTTTCAGATCCTTTAGCAAATCTAAAATTTAGAGTGTTTACTTTCTCAAATTCTTTTCTTACACTTACCACTTCACATTTTAATTTCTCATTGTGTTTATTTGCTTCTTCAACCTGCTTTTCCAGAGTCTCGATGGTTATTTTCCTTTCTTCTAAGAGAATTTTATATTCTTCGAAGAGAATTTTGAGTTGGTTGTTCTCTTCAAGAAAATCATTGTCCTCTAGAGCATCCACAAAAGTATCATTTTCTTCTTTAGATTCAGATGCCATGAGAAGTCTAAGATCTTGTTCACATTCTTCCTTACTATCAGATACTCCATCACTGTCATCATGAGTATAGTAACTTCTTCTAGTGCTAGACCGGTTCTTATTTCTAGCTACTTCCTTTCCTTTTGCAGGTGTTTCTTTGTAAGGACACTTAGCAGCATAATGACCAATTCTTCCACAATTAAAACATTTGAAAGGAAGCTTACCTCTAAACCGTCCTGTACCAAGTTGAAGTTTCTTTACAAAATTTGCCTCATCTTCTTCCGAAATATATCCTGATCCTTCTGCTTCTTGCACTTCTTTCCCTTTTGTAGAAGCTCTAAAAACAGCTTCTTTGACTTTAGACGGTCCTCCTCTTCTCATTTCATATGCAGTCAGTATGCCATGAAGTTGCACCACGAAAAGATTTTGAATATCCTATTTTTCTTCAAGGGCAGAAACTTTTGATTCAAATTTTTCCGTTAGCGATCGTAAAATTTTCTCAACCAAAGTAGTGTCGGATATTATTTCACCCAGATTTTTCATACGATTTACAACATCATCAATACGTAAAAAGAAACTTGCAATACTCTCATCACTATGCATCTTTAAATTTTCATATTCAATTCTGAGAGTTTGGAGTTTTGCACTTTTTACCTTTGCATCGCCCTTCACCAACTTAGAGTGAGGATGTCATATTTCCTGTTCTTGTATTCGTTGCATGACCTTGAAAAATTCTGATTCGGTTAGACTCCCTAATAGAGCAGTAGCGCCTTTTGCATTTGTGTTTCTTAATTCTTCTTTTATCGTGCTGTCGTTGAAGTCTGAGTGGTTTGGATATTGATATCCTAACGTTCCTCGATGAGCCCATATTCTGCTCCCATGGGGCGAAGATAGGACCTCATCACATTTCGCCTCAGGAAAGATTAAATTACTTCCCTTTGGAGAAAGCGGAGGCTTGATGGATGATGTTCCCTCTTGATTGCTCATCTTTGCGCCCGGGCTTCCTTCTAGCGGTTAAGCCTTTTCGGAAGGACACCTCTGCGATGCCAATTGTTGGAAAAATGCGAGAGTGTAGATCAGGTATTTAGAGCATTATTTATCTTTTCTTTCGTTTTGTTTTTAAACCCATACTCTTTACTTTCTTTCTAAAGCAGAGACTCGCGTATGTACACATATAACCTGGAAATACGCGTGTGCACGGAGATATAAAAAAACGATTTCATTCTTAACTTAGATCGGTGCTTTATTCATTCATCGAAGTTAAGAAGGCATAAAAAAGGTGCGGTAAGAATAGAATAAAAGCATAACATATCATCGACACACATGAACACCGAGGGATTTAAGGTGGAAACCCAATTCGGGGAGAAAACCACGCGTGTACGTCGTCTCGATCTTCAATATTTATTATATAAAGAAAACATCTTACAATCATGTATTGGCGCGAACTTATACGGCATGCGGGCACCCACCTGCTAGAGAGGCTACAACCTTCTCTAATTTACGGACCTCTCTGGAAGGAGTATCGACACGATATTTGCACGCCCTCTCTTTGGCAGAAAGCACTACTGGAGCTGAAGGCTTCAACCCTCGAGATCCCGCTACGAGACCACGTTTCATCAATTTTCAAACTGGGATCAAACAGACTTCAACACAATCCTTCACTTGTCACGAGCATCCTTTTCTCATTTCATCAGGCGGAGGCAGGTGATACCGCTTGCCATAATAGGAGATCAGCTCTGAGACTTCGGAGACCCGATGATGTGCACGATTTCCTCAGTTGTCTTGACGGCGACAACTGGCAATTTAAATATCATATGCGCTTTTTCTTTATGAGACCGCGCGTGTACATGCGCTAATGAAGTGAACCGCGCGTCATGCATTTGTGCAATTTATCAGACTAACAACCCATATGGCTTTTGTACGAACGGAGCCGCGTATACACGTGCTTTTCCACGAAACGAACATGCATATAGATCTATAAAAGATAAATTTTGCGGATCGGTAGGATCTATGAACTTACCGATTTCTTCAACTTCTTCAACGGTTGTGCCGGGTCTTCATCACTTCATTTCGGATCATCCAAGAGATTCACCATTTCGAAGATCTAGAGATCTTTAACCTTCATTATGTTCATAGATGCATCATAGATTCGGATCTATCGATTAGAGGCGAGTTCAACCATGCGGATATACTTCGGAGTAAAGTATTCATTAAAGCCCGGAACAACCACGCTCTTTACATGATGAAATTCTTCTCCTTATATAGATTTAGCCTTTTTTCGATACGCACGAGACAAAACCACATTTTTTCGATGGTATTCATGAGCAAGGATCAAATGGACAATCGAGCGCTCGATACAATGGGTCAATACCATGGTAGTAACCCCTGGTTTTATAAATTTAGAGCGCAATTGGGCATACGCGACTTGGCACGATCTTTTTCGCGTGCATCGCAGACTTCTCTAAACAAACCCGCATATTCCTTGTTACTACCTTGTTTGACATTCTTCTTGCACATCATTGTAGATTCTTTCTTCTGGCAGCACGTGTCTTGATTGTAGATACATAAAATTTACATCATTAACGAGTTCATCAAGTACAACTTCATCGGGAGGGTTTGCCATCAAGGGACACACTTTGCATCATATTGCAATCATCTCATTTCATCAATTAAGTTTCCATTAAGGACAAACACATGCCAACGAAGTGAAGGGTAAGATCTAAGATGTTTATTTTGTTATGAAGAATTGCGTCATCCTATAATTCTTGCGGATCGTCTACATAGGTTTGCTTACGATCAAAGTGCATATATATGTAGGTTCGGTGAAGCAAAAGCGCATATGGGATCTAGGGTTTTGCTGAGTTGCGAGTCTTGTAATGTTTGTAGATCTATGTAGGTTCGCCTTTATAAAAAACACCTATATATGCGAGTTGAGTTTAGAAAAAGTGCGTGTGGGATTTAGGGTTTTCTGAAGTATGAGAAGGAAATGTCGATATGTTTTTTTGTTTCTTGATGTAGTTAATGATGTCTTCATCTAGATTTGGGTTGTTTGAATACTGAGTTATGATTCTAGTTGAATATGATTAATGTGGTTGATTAATGATTCGAGTGAATAAGTTGATGCGGTTATAAGTTTTAGTTTAATGAATGTTCTTTGAGCTTAAATGTGTGGAGTGGGTCAGTCGCAAAAATCTCATGAAAAATAAGGCCTACAAGTTTTTTGTGTTGAAGTTATTGGATCTAGTGTGAAAATTGATGAAACGTGGTCCATGGTGGTGCTAAGGGTCGAAGCCTTCGGTGAGTGGAGTCGTAGCTCTCTTCTAGTAGTTGCTTTGGTAAATGAGAAGTAGGGGTCGTAGCTCCCTTCCCGGTGATAGCTAGTAAATGAGATCAAGGGTTGGAGCTTCCTTCTAGTAGTAGCTAGAGAATGAGAGAAGGTTGCGGCCTTTTGCAGGTGGGTGCTGCGTCTTTGGTATGAATCTGCGTCGAGTATAAGATTGTAATTAATTTTCTTTATAATAAATATTGAAGACAAAGCAGATGTAGTGAGTGGTTTTCTCTTGAATTTGAGTTTCCACCTTAAATCACTGATGTTCATGTGTGTTCTTTATAATATTCCAAAATTTTCCTACGGCAAATTGGAATATTAAATTTTGATGATTTCACTTAGGTTGAATAATTGGGTGAGGAGGCCCATACATACATAAAAACATGGATAAAATGGCTCCTATAGTATGAAAGGGGATAATTATGGGAGTTGGATTTCACACCTTCATGTGTGAAAGAAGACATTTCGGAGTGGACAAGGTCAAGTTTCACTAAGTCAACAACACGGGGATAGGAGGTGGAGAGCATCTTGTGGTACAACACGGTGAAAGAGGGAGGAATATTCTTCGATGGAGGAAACCTAACGGGTGGGACCCATGGTGAGAGTGCTTTCACTTGTTTTAAAAGGAGGGCAAGGCGGCCATTGTCATTCATGTTGATGATTGTGATTTCATTGTCTTGTTTAGACTTTGTGCATTCTCTTCTTGTTTTTTAGCGAGTTGCGAGTCTTTGCTTAACACAAGGCATTCATGTAGGAATTTCCTTCATCCCTTCAGAAGAGGCCTCTTGAAGGATCTTTTTCTTCATTTCTCCACATTCGGGCTCAAGGCCAAGCCACTTCCTTCATCTACAACATTATTTACTGTTTGAAGTATAATGTTGTGTTGCGGGAGTGTTGCGGTGGAGGTTCCACGACACCATTCCTTGGATTGTTTTTCGGAGGAGGAAGCTTTCTTCTTTCCCTTTGGGAGATCATTTTGGAAGATATGCGGGCATATTTCACCATATTTGGTAGCATGCCAACCATGTTCCATGATCTACAATGCAGGTCCATCTCTTAGTTGCGTTATTTTCGATGTGTATTTGCGGTGAGGGTTGCAGGTGTTTGTTTGGAGGAAGATCTTCGGTGTTAGGATCAACCTCTCCCCTGGAAGATCCATGGGAGGAGGTCTATGTAGCTTGTGTATTATTATAGCAATCTCCATCCGGTTCTTGAGTTGTCGCTACTACTCATTACTGCTACTTCGACATTTTTCCTTTTTTGTATATTTTAGCCAATCCTTCTAGGATTGACTTGATGTTGTTTTTCGGGGTTAGAGCTTTGCTCCCCACATTATTTGAGCCATACATTTCCATATCTATTTATTGAAATTATTTCTATAGTGGTGCCTTCTATAAACTACGCGATCAGTAGCCTTGGGCTATCCATATGTGGCAGTGTTCTTCATTTTCTTGTACATGTTCTATTGAGGGTTTGCATTGCCTATCTTGAGTGATTGTTTCCTCGAGGATTTGTACTCTTTTGATACTATGAGATCAATATGTATGGCTATATAATTCTTCTAATGTCTTATGTATTGATTCATCACTTGCTACTCCATTATGTGTTCTTACATTCTTGCATCTCCAAACTTTAGAATATCTTAAGATATTCTTATTGTTGTATAAAATCCAGTATTTTTTGGATATTATAGTGGTATCAAAAGCTGCTATCTTAGCTCAGCTGATGGATTTTAGATCCAATCAAAAATAAGAAGAAGAGGAGAACAAAATGATGAAGAATGTGAGGCTTGCTCTCATTAGTTTTAGATCTAGAAAGGACCTCTCCAAGGAGGTCAAGAAGATGGAAGAAGTAGAAGAGGAAGGACCATGCACTTCCTATTCTCAAAGAAAAAAAGTGCATGAAGCACGAAGAACACTTGGAATTTGAAAATTCTAAGTGAGTACTTGCTATGAATATAAAGCTAAACCTAGAGCCTTCAAGAAGACTCTAGCTTTACCACGATTTATTCAACTTTAGAAGAAGAAAGAAGACACCATAGCTATGGGATGATGAGAGCGATAGATTTCTATTGTCCACTTTTTGATGGATCACTCACATGTGCAGGTAGAGGCTTGGGTGATGAAGTTAGAGGCTTTCTTTCTGCTACATCTTGCTTGGTAGATAGAAAGGGCTACGTAGAAATTAAACAAGCGTTGCACCTTGAAGGTGAGGCAAATACTTGGTGGTTCAGCCATTGGAGCCATGCGAGGGTATCTACTCTTGCTAAGTTTTCTCAAAAGATGATCAGAAAGATTTGGCCAAAGGAGGAAGGAGCCCTCTACCACTAGTCGAAGAGGCATTTACCAGGCATTGATCATAGTCATGGAGAGGGCGACCTTCATCTTCGATGGTTGGTGAAGCCAACACATTGGAGGAGGAAGCCCTTACGAGTCGTGCAAGATGCTTCCAATGATTTCCAAAGGTATGTTGGAATTTTCATCTCTTATCATTTCAAAAAACATTATGAATGGGTCTACATCATTACATGTTGTTTATTTAGAGCAAAATAATTGCTACGTTGTGCAACCTTGAATCAATCAAGGGAGAGATGAACCATTATCCTCATGAGCCATTCTTGATTTGCACACCACACTTGAGGTTGGGGTTGCTGAGAGGCTTGGAGGAAGAAGAGATAGATGGCATACATATTGAAGTGAAAACACTTTCTCCTTTCTAGATGACACTCTCCCAATGAGCATGCCACGGCTCAAAGAGAGACTTCCACTTACGGCGAGATCCAAGGCCTCTTGGGTTTTGGAAGGCCATGCATGAGGAGGAGATCTCATGGAGATATTTCAATTGGTGGTGCACTTTACAAAACATCATGGAGTGCAAGTTTTTCTAGCGAGTTGGTGGAGGTTCTTCCCTTCTCACACTTGGATCTTCATGGATTCAAGGAGGAGCGGATAGATGATAAAGGACATCATCGGATGGATAACATCTCTCATGGTTGTGTTGGACACTTCTTGAGCCACACACATCATGATGGGAGGTTTTCTACCACCTATTTGGGTCCTTATAGGATCAACTTGATCCTTGGGAAGATTGGATTTCAATATCCCATGAAATGCAAAGACGAGAATACTGAGTGTGGGAGGATGGTAGCCCTCACGGGGATGAGTACCAAGATAGAGGATGGAAGGAGACATCCATAGATGGTTGAGTGGATTTGGATGGAGAGAAATAAGGTTTGGTGAAGATACTTGCAATTCATGACTAGCAGGCGACGGAGGCTTGGCTACACTAGTTACTCTTGAAGGGAGTTTGTCCATCACTTGGCATACACTCTTTATAAGGGTGATGAAGATGGAGGAGATGTGGCAAGATGCTTGCATCATTGAGTGGCAGAGAGTATGGGTGCATGGTGTTGATATGATATTCATATCATTCATTATGTTTTCATCACATGAATTTCGTATGATGAGAGTATGAGGAAGCAGCAAATCCTTTTGTTGTTATGGTTGTTCTTGGGAGAGCAAGGGCAGATTTTCTCTCACACTTTGCATGATGTTGCGGGAGGTAGGAGATGGAACTATCATGGTGCAAAGAGCTACTCCTTAGCCTTAGATGATCTAGAAGTACTTCCATCTTGGAGATGTCTTTGACAATGAACAATGACCAAAAAATGGAGCTATGCTTATTAGCAGAAGCTATTTGCATAGGCCAACAACTGCTGTCACTTTGGAGCTTGGAATTATTGATGGAGTGTCCCCCGGGATCACTTCACTTTTGATGCACTTGATGGACATAGGAGGATATAAAGAATGATGTATTAGTAGATGGATTTATCTATTCACTGTGGTATGTTCTTCTTGACTTGGATTTCCAAGCATAAGGAGGATGATCTTCATGCATCATATGGTTCATTCCTCTTCATGGGAGTGTGTCATACCACTATGGAGGAATCATTCATATACATATGCATCATCTTGCTCTTAACACATGGTAAGAATATTCTTTTTTGCATCCATGGATTATCTAACTACAATATTTTGATACTATTACACATTCATATCAGAGTGCATTTCTCCACAAGAGGGCAGGCTTTTCATTGAGCTCCATTGGGCCCAATTATATGATGGAGAAAACCATCTCTTGTATGGCCTTGGGAAAGTGTTTATTTTCATGTATGTTCGATTGATGTACTCATGCCATTTTCTATTTATTAGTAGATTTCATGACATACATAATTATCCATGTAACAAAAAACAACTTGCCATGCAATTTTTACTGAGCAGAGTTTGAAAAGCTGCCTTTGTCCTGCTTGAGAAACTGTTGGTACCTTCTTACACCACATGAAACCTTAATAATTTTTCTCATTTTGGTGCTGATCATGATTTCATTTTCTGATATTGATCTCATATGTATTGGAAGCATGATTGGGAGAGAGACACATGATTTGGATGTGTGCTTTGGGGAAGAGGATTCCCACACTTTTTGCATTGCATGTTCTAATGGGAGCATGAGAGGAGATACTGGCCACCACGACTAAACACTTGTTTCCTTTTGTTGAGGCGGGCCATGTGATTGAGTGGAGTACCATATGGTGATGATTTCATATTCATCACATATGGGCTGATTTGGGCAGCTTGATTCACAACGTTGGAGGAGAGATCTTTGGGGATCTAGTCTTCATCTTGCCATAAGGAAATTGTCTTGCAACCCAAGATCGGCATGTGCTCTACGCTTATCATAAGTGGAGAGGAGGAGAAAGCTGAGGGTAGGCTCCTATGTCTACACTAGAAAATTTGGCCAATTTCGACAGCCACTTCGTCACTATTCGAGCACATAGTCGTCGCTGAGAGCGATAGTATGAGGCCGGACAAACGTGGTTAGCCATTACGTGTGATTCCGACGCTTTGCCAAAGTGTCGCAATACTGACAAATTTTTTTGTCATTTCCAAACAACCGTCGCTCTTTTGACGTTTTTCCAAAGTGTCACAATACCAACGCTTTACGAAACTGTCATAATACTCTCTGTAGCTAACCACGCTTCTTGTTCGCAGACGTTTTCTAGAAGTGTCGCAATACCAACGTTTGTGAAGTGTCGCATATACTGAGACACTTCAAAGCGTCACAATGTCGATGCTTTCAAAGCGTCACAGTACCGAACACTTTCTAAAAGAGTTTCGATAGAAGCGCGCTTTCAAAGCGTTGTACCATGACGACACTTCAGCGTCGCAATATCGAAACGCTTTCAAAGCGTCACATCTGACCGACACTTTCAAAGCATCGCAATACCTACGCTTTCAGCGTCGCAATATTGACGTTGTGCGGATCTTCGACACTTTTGGAGGTGTCTCTCTTCCTATGGTTTGAAGGCGTACGTCTTCCAACGGTGTGAAGGCGTCGGTCTTGAAACAGATTGGTAAAAAATATTGCAAATTATGAACAACGCTAAGGATGTATGCAAATGGACCCTACGTATTATAACCATATGCTTGTGTAGGCCAATAGAAGCATTACGACTTCTAGTACGTACATGTCATAGGCGAGAATGTAAGGAATTACTTGTAGCGGTTACAGCAAGTGAAAGCAAAAATAAATCCAAGAAAGGACTTATTCGGCGACACCAAAAACTACTCATGCTTTTTACGAAATGGCTACAGAAGTAAAGCACGTAGTTATCCACAAATTTGATATGTAATTATCCGATTTAGAACAAACGTGTTAGAGATTTCAATGAAATCGGGTTTACATTCTAATGCTCATTTAATATAGATATTAAGATTCTGAAATCTATGATGTTACTATTTTTGCCGAGTATTTTTATTGTACTTGTGCCATACCCAACTCCACTAATAGTAACAGCAATGTTGAATCTGATCAGTCTCCATCCATGGGATTTTAATGGCCCTTAGATGTGAATTGACATGCCAAATTGAATCATTTAATAGAATGACTCCCTTTGCATATTAGTGCCTTTTGGCTATGGCTAAGCATCAAATTTTACCAATTTGACGGCACTTGAATATAATCCTAATTACATCAAATTTGAGTCTAACACTAAGTGCATAAAATTCTGCCAGAAACCCACTTACATGACACGAGTCTAAGAGGGTTAACATGCCTATGAAGCATTTAAACATTGTTGAGGGCTAAGAATAGTTTGGAATTTGCCAACTAACGAAACTCACTTTTGACCACTTCTAGTAACTTTGCTTTGTATATTCTCTCATAAAAAGAAAAGCGGGTGGTACAATAAAAGGAATGGGATTGGTTGCGTGTTTCATTCTGTCGGTGAAAGCTTTCAAGAAGAATAAATCTACTAAAGCATGAAATGATTTTTGTTTGTTGCCCCAAATACCAGCGATATACATCACAAATGTGTCATAGTTCTTGTAAGCCTCTATTGAGAGTAGGCGACACTAAATCCAAGTAATTCCTCATCCCTTAAATACACCTCTAAATATAACTAGAAATTTCAAATAGTTAGTAAAGGAAAAAGTACGAAATATAACGAGATCTGTGTTGAGCCAAAAACACAGTGCATTCACAACAAAGCTGGGATGGATAAAACTTAAAAACAATTATGGACTTTGACGAAAAATCGTCTTATGCATACAAAATGAAAGAAGCATTGGCATACTACTATGTTTACAAATTTGAGACATGCGAAGTGGGTCTCTAGGCAACACGGTTACATGTGGGAGACCCTAGATCCTTGTACCCACAATATCTAGTGACTTATAAAATGATTTGCCAAAACGATGCTTTTGCTATGCATGTAAGAACACCACGCTTATAATAGGGAGATGTAATATTGTACGAGAAGCAGATTTATACAAAGTGGTCCAAGATTGTGTATTTATGGAAGATACAACTGATTTTTTGCATGAAACATGTATCCAAGATTTCATTGTGCCTTGTTTGAGCCTGTTGATGATTTACTATGAAACCTAAACTTTCAAAACAAACACATTGAAATCACGGGATCTCCATCATGAATATCATAAATATTAATTGTCTTTTGGGAATTGGTAGTAGATACCATAAGAGGTCCGCATGGCACATGTACCACCAATGTTTGATTCTCTAGCACAACATTTGCAAAGCCAAAATTTCTTTCAAGACATCCCTCTACACAGCTTGGAGAGATGGTACTGGATGTTGAAGTGAAGGCCTACGATTCGAGTATGGAATGCCATAATTTATTTATCATAAAAGTCCATGAACATAAACTCTGAGTCCAATTTACAACTACACAGAATCATGCCACAACATTTTTACCGGAAGCGACCATCTAAAACCAAGCTGCTTACGATCAACCAGGCCAATCACCCCACATGTTTGGGGTAAGCCCATATGGAGCTTTATATTCAGCCTTCTCTGGAGATTGGAAAAAAACAATGCGATTATTACTCATACATCAAAGTGCCCTTTATGTTAAGGGGAAAAATTTAAAGAGTGCATAAATATTTTTGAAATCCTAATCATAGTTTCTATAAAATTTCAACGGTTTTTGAAATGAACTACATCCTATTTAAACTACATCAAATATTTAGGCAAATAATTTTTTTTAAATAGAAATTGGTGAATTTTATTTCAAATATATAAATTTAAACAATGAAAATAATCTAAACCCTAGGATTTTTCCTATTTCTAATAGAAAATCCCAAAAATGTATAAATTATAACACCCATAAACCCCAAAATTAAGTACAATAATTAAAACCTCCACACCTCTCGGATTTGCTATATCGAGGAAAGAGAAGCATCCATCATCATGGAAGCAAAACCGATTCTCCTTCTAATACAAACCAGCCCTGCAGTGAGATGTCTTATGCGTGAGTTGATTCAATTGATCAAAGGAAAACTCTTCGGTTTCTTCAATATTGCCAAAATGCTACGGCTTGTTTTCTCGATCATCAAAGTCCATATTTTCATCACATCTGAATTTGGGGTTCATTACGATTGAGGTCCGATTGCCTATAGCAGAGCTCCGGGACATCCAATCCAATATGGGAACTACCATACCCGTCCCCATTAGAGATTGTAAATCCTACTAGGCTTTAATTCGGTAAGTTCAAGAGCACTAGAATTGGATTCGGTTGATTTAGACTTGTTATAGTTGTCCTCGGTTGTATTCACGATACAACACTATACTTGTGCTTGATATGGATAGAAATTTTGCAGCAATGGGATCTTCATCTATGGGGCTTATGGATCTTCCCTCAAAAACATCTCGAATATCTGATTCATTTTTCATTCAGCTGATCATGCAAATCCACCCTCGTCTTGAGCACAACAAGTGAGGCCGAAGGCCATTTTTTCAGCAATTTTTGGTGGGGGTAAAGCTCGTGTTCCGGATATTGACTATTTAGCGTTTAATTGGTTTTTTTAGAGACCTGACCATAGAATAAAATGAATCTGCGAATCTGCGAATCCATGTTGCGGTGATTTTTGGGAAAAAATTAAAATCGCTTTTTGTCGGTCGTCGTAGATTTTGAAGATCATTTGAACCTTCACAATCGTATCATCGGATTTGGAGGATTTACGAACCGAGGGAACCATGTTGCAACACAATTTTATCTTCTTGTCGGAACTTGGATTGAGCACGCTTAGATTCATCATCCAAAGGAAGCCGGAGAGGTTTTGTCATCAATTGAAAAAGGTCATAGATTTCTCAATACCCGATGATTGTAAGTTGTATATCGGAAAGAATAGTCTTAGAAGTCTCGGTATTATCAATATCCAACATTTCCTTGGTCTTCTTAAGCTCGGAGGCAAATTTCGATTCACTCTCCCCTCCAAAAGCAAGTTTTTCACACAACGTCGCGGGAAAATTATTAACCTCTGTGTTACTTAAATCCCTCCAGCTCTCCAAATCCCAATATTTCATCTATCCCAGGAGCTATTTGCCGACCTCCTCGGGAAATTAACCCCCAAACGGTGTCTAAAAAATTTTCTATTACGTTCTACTTTATTTTGGGTATTGTCTAGAACGCTCGGTTTCAAGGCGTCTTCGACTTTAGGGAGGGGTCATTAGCGGTAAGACGTTGAGGTGGTAATCGATCCCCAAACCATTTAATGTCGTCATGGGAAAGCCGAGACCCCGAGAAGATTATTCGCTGGGACAAACCGAGAACGGTGCTCTATTTCATATCGAAATAATGCGCGAGATAGAGAGTTCTAAAGATTTTTTTACCATTTTCACCATTGGAAGGCAAAGAAGAGGTCGACCATCGGAGAGAACTAGTAGCTTCTTCTTCTTCCTTGGCATACTTCTTCGCTCGTAAATACTCTGCTGATTTTTAGGCTGGGAGGGCCTTTCCCGACTGGTTTTCTAGATTTTTTCCCCGGTGAGCTTGGTGGGATTATTGGAGGAGTCCTCCCAGGGCGGTGGTTCTTCCGGAAATATTATAACCTCGGGAGACACTACGGGATGTGATAGAGGAGGGCTCTTTTAGGGGCCCCTTTCTAGTGTTGGGAGGGTTTTCCTTCTCGATGGGATGTGCCTCCGCCCCTGAGTTCCATGGATTTGCGATGACTTGTGACAGGTTTCGCGTGGCGAGAGAGGTAATGTTGTTGGAGAAGAGGGTGCGGGACGATCGGTCAGTTGTTTTCCCACTTCCTCCACCCGCTCCTTCTTGGTGCGAACCAAAGACATTTTCTTGGTTCTATCTATCTTTTCCCTCCTCTCCGGTATTCGAAATGGATGGTTGTGGACGAGGGAACGAACGAGGGGCGAGAGAATAAAGTTGAATTTTGACAACGATTTTAAAAAATTGAAACCGAGAGGGAGGGGGAAGTCGAGGCCGAAGGAATTTTGATCTTGAATTTAAAAAATTAGATGGAAGGAGGAGTAAAAATGAGCGCCAAATTTTCCAAATTTGAATTTGGATTTTAACTAACCTTTTTTTTATATAATCTCCATTTTAACCACGACATATATACGGTCTATAAAGTCAAGGGGAGAGGGAAATGATTTCTTTGATTTCCTAGGGGCTTCAAACTCAAACCAATCCCATCCAGAGCCAACATATAATAATCATAATTAGGTATCGTTATGTATATGAACATTGTTTTGTTTATGTAGAAAAAAATCACTTATTTATGTAATAATTTAAATGTATTATGAAAATTGTCTTTTTTTCCCAATTATTTAAAATAATAAAATAAATATTTAAAATAATAAAAAAGTAAAAGCTGATATTTTTAAATATTTAAAATAATAAAAATTAAAATTGATATTTTAAGTTAAAATTGGATAGGAATATTTTTTTTATTTTTTGTAAGTTAAATTTAAAGGAATGAGTTAGGATTATTTAAGTAAGATTTAAAAAATGGAATAGTGGATATTGAAAGTTTTTTTTAAGTTGGGATTATGTGGGTGTTCACTATAATCTTTAAGCTAATGTGATCAACTTATAAGTCAATATTTAACAAACAAACAAAAAAAGTATGACATCTAAAAAACACAACTATAAGTATTGTTGTATTCTTGGGGTGTCTACTTTTCTTGCCATGCTATAATGAGCGAAATGTATTGTTGGGATTTGAACTTAGGTAGGGAAAAGTTTCAAACCCATCTCCCAATGATTCGAGCTATTTCTCCTTGAAGTTAAAAAAAAACAAAAAAAATCTAGAAGAATTTGTAACTATTTGGGATTACCAAAGTATCTTGTTGGTTGCCGGTATAACCTCTAGGCTAGTACCAACAACACACAAGATAGCATCTAAATTGTGACTTAGCAAGGGCCAAAAATGTACAAAGATACACCTACAAGGGGGTCCCACTCATGGGGGGCACCTACACCGTAAGCCTTATCAGAAGGGGGGACAATGCAAGCCTTATTTCTGGATCATATCATCAAATCAAGTCAACTAGAAAAGTTTAGAATTTTTTTAAACCATGGTTAATTAGTAACTTGTTGGATCAATTTGGGCAAGGCCTATGATCTAACCTATTTTGTTTCCCACTATAACAACAAGAGTATATCGAGATAGCCCACTTGTTGAATATATTAATAACTTGTGACTTAGCAAGAGTCAAGACTTTGTGTGGTGGGGGAGCTTACTCCTTGAGCCTTATCACAAGGGGGCCAAACATATTCTTTGGAATTGAATCCGAGTGTATGGGAGAACAAACCATGCTCTCAATCACTCGAGCAAATTTTAGATATTAACATTACATTATCCACTTGCAACAAAGACTATTAAAAACTATGAAATTCATTTATGCATCCAAAAAAAATATTTCATCGATTCAAAATTATGTAAACATTCATAGTGATGACAAACCATAAAAATATCTAAATAATTAAATATCTAATATCCTCCTTTAGCTAATTTTTAGCCGTAACTCATATTATTTAATTATATTATTTTTTATTAAAATAAATATATTTTTTTAATGAAAAATAATACAAACATCTATCAACATTATATTATATTATTATTAACAAGTTTGTGTAGCTTTATATTTATATTTATAAGATATATTAAATCCAATTTCACCACCACTTAACCTTTTCCTAACAACTAGGAAAGTTCACAAACAACCAAGTTGAGGCTTGTATTCTTTACCAAGATCTTTTATTAGCAAAGAAATCAAGTAAAATAACTCATCCTCATAAGAGGTTTAAGCATAAATATTAAATTGATGGTCTTGAAATTAATCTCTACTAATAATAAGCTTGCTACGATTATTGGTCAAACGAATAAGGATGCCAATAGCCTACACAAGATCTCATACTTCTAGGCCTTAGGGAGAACTCAACTTCCAAGTTGACTCCCTAGCCGGCGATTACGCCTCTCTTAATCAAAGGGTTTTATGGAAAAAATGGGTGGTGGTCTCATTATACAATTCCTTAAGTCCTTGAGGTTGTGGAATGAAGCCATGTAACATCACCTTTAATCACCACTTTTTTTCTACATCATCTATATCGGACCTCAAGCACAACAATGGGATTTGAAAGGGAAAAAATCCCCTCCCACTCACTTGCTCGAGTTTAACATAGTCATAACTATTGGTTCCTTCAAAGTTGTTTTTTTGTCGATGAGGTGGGGTAATGAAGCGGTGCATGGAGCAAAGGCCACTTAGCTTAGATTGCACATAGGAAGAGTTTCTCTTGGTCTCTGGTTAGTATACTAGCATTTTTGTTCTAAAGGCTTTAGCAACGGGGGTGTTTTCAATGAATAGTTATTATTGTGCTCTAGTTATAGCTAAATATGTAGTCTCTCTACATCATTTGTTCTACTATCTCGCGAGTGATTTCTCCTCGATTATTTATTGGATTCATATTTATAACTCTCTAAGTTTTTACTTAAAAATAAATTCATGTCTCTCGATGCTCTAGTCTCTTAACTTGTGAGATAAAATTCATTGGTTTTGTTGGGCTCTGGATGCATTGGTATTTTTTAATTATAAGTGTTACACCATTTTTTTTGGTCATCTAACTCTTCATCATTAGATGGACCCAAGTACACCATGTAAGACCAGTTTTACCCCAAGTAAAACTACTTTCACTATGTTAATTAGAAACCCCAAAAGGAATAATTAATTAAACCATAATTTAATTATTATTCCAAGTCATGTTTAACCCAAAAACAAAGAAATTAATGAGATAAACCCATAGTTATCTTATTATTTTCTAGGAATAATTATTTAAATAATATTCCTTGTTAAATATGACCAAATCAACCACCATTAAATCAAATAAATCATTATTTATTTAATTATATCCCTAAATCACTTCCTTAAAAAAGATAAATAAATCATTTATTTATTTATTTTTCACTAATCAAGGGATTTGACCCAAGTCAAACACCCTTTCCCTCCAACAAATAATAATAAAATATTCCATAGAGGTGGATCTAGATGTGATTAACATTATTTTAATCATGCACCAAGATCTAGAAGAACCCAATATTTTGTTATAAATAGGAGGGTTTTCCCCATCATTCTTCACCTTTTTGTTGCATATTAGATCACTCCGGATCTATACACTTGGTCTCATTTCGCCATTTTTTCTCCCATTGAGCTCTACCTTCTACATTGGGTTTTCTACATCTACAAGAGAGAAAGCTTAGATCTGAAGTCTTGAGAACTACAAAGAACCCATCCCATTGAGGAGATCTGGATACACCTTCTTGTTTCCTCGGGTGCCACTGTAATATAAAAATTCATTCAAAAATCGTGTTCTTGTCTTGTACATTGGATGCATGGAGCAAACTCTTTACTTTCTCTGCTTAATGTCTTTCCATTTATAGATCACATTTTGTTGCAGACACTTTAACTACTAATTGCAGATCCGAAGATGTTTTGCGGCCATTATTGTTGTTAGGGGCTATTAGTTATGCGTAGCTAAAGTGGTTCTTTTTCGTACACTTCGACGAAGAATTCATACTAACAAATGGCGACTCCACACGGGTTTTAAATTACGGCCATTGTCGTTTCTCGATTCCCCGCATATCCGACTACTTGAGGCCCTAGGGCTTCTTTTAATTGCTTCGTTTTTCTCTTTTCATGTCATTTTTTTTCACATAAAACCCTAAAAACCTAAAATTTCTAACTTAGTGTGTTTCGGCCCTATTTCGCGGGTAAGCGACACCGGCGCAAGCGAGACGGAAACTTTTCAAAAATACTGCCGCCGAAACGTGACGGAGCAGGGGGATCGCACCTTTTGGCCCAAAACCTGCGACACAGACGCACTTTTGGCTTTGTTTCTGCGACCTCAACTCATATCGAGTCGGAACCCTGCGACCCGCCTTTTTTCCCGCATTTTTTCGCAATTTTTTACGGGTTTCTTTGGAAATCACTGCCCGGGGAGTTTTCCGGCCTCCTGTCTCGACCCCCCTTGACCAAGATACGATATGTTTTTACTCCTCTAAGTGGGAACCCAGCCCCTTAGGGCTTTAGTACCCTCCACTTTTTGTGGAAGAGTTTAATTGTTTCAGTAGATCGGTTTAGAGCTTCGGCCCCCTCTTTTCCGGATCTGTTACCTCACTTCCCGGATCCACTGAAATCGGCCTCTTTTCCTTTCAAATCACCTCTTGTCGTTTTGTTTGGACCTCTTCTAAAGGCCTCGCCTTGCCCCCCCCGGTTTTTTTGTCTGATTTCCCTTTTCCCAGCCCACCTTGCCTCTCGTCTCTTGGTCGTGATCTCGCACCCATTGTCCGCGACTTTATCCTCCGAGATCTCGTCCCCTTTGACCCTAGATCCGTTGAGCTTCCTTTGTGTGTGTTTCCATAGTTTTTTCCCTTTCTTTTCAGCATAGTTGTGAGAGACCCACCTTCTTGGGTTAGATAGATGCATACGTGGTATGTTATTTTTCTATTATTTCGAGCATTTTATTTCGTTCTCTGTAGGTTTATTTTCAGCTACGTCGCACACTTTTTTCTTGCTCTCAAACAACGAGAAAGGGTTTAAAAAATTAAAATTAACGCACACCACACACCGACCCCTAAGTGAAGAAGCGCTCAGTTTACACCGTCACGGCAAAGACTCTAAAATCAATTGTCATTGCACCTTTTCTCGCCTTGACCTTCTTGATTTTGTCCCTTTACGCCCTTGTCGGTTTCCTTCTTCTGTCATCATTGCGCCCCCCAAGGCGCCTTTCCCGAACTTCTTGGCCTTCATCCTCGGTTTCCGGTTGATCGACCCTGCTCACGTACCGTCGTCGTCGAGCGGTCCACCTTCGAGTCCCGCACTCCGACTCCTCTCCGATTCATCGGGTCCCCCTTCTCCTTCAGGTTCTCCCCTTTTACCTTCACCATGTACGGATCGGGGCCTAACGCTAGTGGTTCTCGCGCCCAATGTCGGCCCTACTTCTAGCGGAACCGTCACAACCACTACTCAGGCCACCCTGTCGTGTCGTCGTACATTGCGGGCCTCGGCCTCCCGTTCCATCGGTTGATTAATGACCCCATTCACCATAATACTACCGGCCCGCTATGCCCACCAAGCTACCCTACGATATCCCTAAGTTCGAGGGCCTTAATGGCGAAGACCCAACCAATCACGTCCGGTCTTTCCACATGTGGTGTTCCTCCAACTCCATTACCGATGACTCCATCCGTCTTCGTTTGTTCCAACGCACGCTTACCGGCGAAGCTTCTAAATGGTATGTCGAACGGGCCACTTCCTCCCATACCACGTTCGAGACTCTTGCCCAAGCCTTCTTGTCGTACTTCCAGCTCCCTCTCCGATCTCGACACCGTGGTACGGAGCTCTTGACTTCATTTAAGCAATCCTCTTCCACACGCCTTTACGCCCATGTTCGGGAATGGCGACGAAGGCGAGGCTTATGTCGAGCCCCTCCCTTTGAAGATCGGGTTTACATGGGTGGTTCCTTCGCACCCTCCCGTCTCCCATCGGCAAAGATGTCGCCTCTCACTTTCCTCAATGCGAAGAAGCCGCCCTCCAAATAGCTTTAAAATATGACCCGATCTACGCTCAATGCTGGTTATGTTTATACCGTTCTCACGACATCCCCCGAGGCTCGGTGGCGCTAACGCCCCGGGGGCATCTCATTCAGCACGACGGTATTGTTGGATCTCTTTCCCACCCATCTTCTCACCCCCCTATGAGCCATGGTCTCCCTCGGGGAGGAGCCGGCCACCTCAAGCACTATTTCCCCCCCGGCAACATGTATCCAGGGATACGGCATGCCTCCTCCTTTTGCCCAACCTCCCGCTTACCTCAATGTCGCCCAACCCAGCCCTTACTTTTATCCACGGCCCTGGTGCACCGGCTCCTCCGGCATATGCGCTCCCGCCTCCCTTGCCTCCTCACAACTCCTACAACGACACTACAACCCCCCTCCCGAGGGCAAGTATTTGCACGGCGGAGTGCGATTAATCCCCCTTCTTCTCAAAGAAGGCGGCGAGGGACAACCCGAGAACCCATCCCGCGATAGCAGGGACCCAATGCGGGGTGGACCCTAACACTAGCAACTGACATCGGGGCATTCGCGCCCGGGACGGACAGAGCCGCTTCACACAAACGAAACCCTCGTTCGTGTTGCGGTGTTTACGGTCACTCCACTCACGATTGTCCTCTCTTACCCCCGGATGCGACGGATGTGGGAGTCTCGAAGCCACATTGCGCCGGACAACACGCCTCCCCTCATGCTCCTCCTAATGTGGCCACTACCCGACGGTGTGTTCAACGATCCCCTGTCCCTCACCGAGGATTCGTGGCTACCCAACCCCACGACGGCCATGTAGCCACTCCCCCGTCCATTTGCGTTCCTGCGATTGCAGATCCTTATGATGCGCTCCGATCCTTCCCCTTCAGTCGATCCCTGCCGACAACCAAATGATTGTTTTTGACGCCACCCAATCGGACCATCCCCCTCTTCCTCCTTCAGTTGCTTTCCAACTCCCACGTCAAAATACGGGAATGCCACGGTATCCCGGTGTATAATTGATGAGGGGGCATCCACCGTGTGATGTCCGCTTCGGTTTAGAAGCAACTCGGATCCCCCTGAAGCTGGCCCCTTCCACGATCACCCTTCGAGCGTGGGACGGTCATGCTCTCCCAACCTATGGGCTCGTTTCCTGCTGTCCCATCACCCTCGCCGGTAAGACCGTTTGCGTTGATGTCGAAGTCATTGACGCCCCTCTAGACTACAACATTCTATTGGGGCGAAGCTACACCTAGTCGCCATGTCGCCGTTGTCCCATCCGCGGTCTTCCGCAAGATGTCTTTTCCACATAATGGGAAGATAGTCACCATTGATCGGCTATCTTATCATGAGCCGCCGTCTCGGACCTCTTCAGAGACGACCATCTCTTCAGTAGCCAACAAGCAATACCGTCGATTCCTTGACCAATGTCTCCCCCGGCGTCTATAAAGATTCTACCGCCTTGGTACTTTTCCTCGCTCCCGTTACCAATCCCGACTTGTCGAATGTTTGCATGATGCAATCGTCTCAGAGCCACCGTAAGCGGCCCTGCCTCGGCTAGTCCGCAACCTCCTCCCCCGCCCTCCGCGACCCGCTTCTAGCCATTCATCTCGTCCCTAGCGGACCTCCTCCCTTCGGCCCTCCCCCACAGTCGGTATCCCCGAACCTCTTTATCCTCCCGGCTCGGTTCCCCCCGGCCTTGCCCATCTCGGAGCCGTACCTCATGGTCATTACCCCTGCTTGGATAGATCCCCTTCTTGGCTCCCCCTCCGGAGTATCTTCTCGTCCCCATCATGGCCACCCTCTCTCTCCCTAACTCGACCTTGGGCATTCCGATGCCGAGTACCTTGACCCCCCGCCCGCCACCCCCCTGGTCTCCCCAAACCTTATATGGCTTTGACATCGGTTCAGCCAGTCCCCCTCGCTTCCTCCATAGCCACCGTGCCCCCGGCACCTCCACCGGGACCCTTCTCCTGTTGTGTCGGCTCCCGAGAAGAGCAGACAGCCCGCGAGGGGGCAACCCATAACGATCTCAGCCCCCCAGGGCATCCCGTAACCACCCACGACCACCAAAGCCCGCCATTCGATGCGCTTTGTGTGATGTCATCGGTCACGCCACTCACATGTGTCACTGAATTGCCCCACCTCAAGCTTACGGTCAACGAGACATTCCCCGACTACGATCTCCCGAAGTCCATGTCACTATCCCCGACTCCCTCCCAAAACTCAAACACTTACGCACAAACCACCCTTGTGCCTTGTGCGATTTTCACGGCCATTACACCCACCTACGTCCCGCCTTGACGAGTACAGTTCCTCCTTGGACTTGTACCGCCAATTCAAGGCCGCTTCGATCGGACCAAAGGACATTCACATTCGCCTCCCGCTTTTAAGCCAACGGAGCCCTCGGTCACCATTTTGTATCCGTCATCATCCTTGAGACCTAATTCATGACCACTCAACCTACCGATCCCCTCGGCTTCTCGGCCCAGACCTTGGATCCGGTGATATCGCCCATATGAGCCCTTCTCCTCATGATGAACCGTTCCCCACCACTACTCCCTCGGGTGTCCCTTACGCCTCCAATCTTCCCATCTTCCAATCCGAGGAAGACATCATGGAAGCCATGACCGACCAGAGCTTTCCCCGGGATGATATGCACCATCGCGCATATTTCCTCCCACCGGCAATCCCACGACCAATACGCTATGGAAACCAAAGACTTCATCCCCCCATGCGGTTGATTGGTTCAAAAACCCCATTCCCCGCACTGACGCTTTCGAAGAAGGAAACATGGCCAATATCTCGTCTACCATCAAAGTTAACATTTCGGCCACACCGGGGAATCGAAGAATACATCACATTGGGTGCCCAATGCACCCGGAAGAAATTGAAACTTACACCAAGCTTTTCAAAGAATTCCACGATATCTTCGCTCGGTCCTATTACGAAATGCCGGACTCGATCCCTGCCATTGTCGAGCATCATATCGACACTGGCTCTGACGCCAAACCGAGTCCGCCAAAAGATGAGACCCATTCATCCTTCCCGACGTGACGCTATTAAAGCCGAAATCGATAAGCTCAAGCGAGCTGGTTTCATTTACCCCATCGAATACACCACTTGGGTTTCTAACCCCGTTCCTCGTTCTCAAGAAACAAGGCACCATTCGTGTACCCGCACGGACTTTCGCGACCTCGAACAAAGCTTGTCCCAAAGACAACTTCCCCCACACCGTTCATCGACCAAATCATTGACGAGTGTGCGGGGGCATGAGATCCTATCCTTCATGGATGGTTTCTCCGGGATACAACCAAATTGCTATCCGTCCTGCCGATCAACTAAAAACCGCGTTCATTAGTCCGTGGGGAACTTTCTCTTACTCGGGTCATGCCTTTCGGCCTAAAAACGCCGGCGCCACCTTTCAACGGGCCATGTCTTATTGCTTCCATGACTTAGCTCATATTATCCTTGCCTACTTAGACGACCTCACGGCACGTTCTAAGCATCGGGCGCAACACATACACGATTTGCGCACCATTTTTTCTCCGATCTCGCAAGTATAATATCCGACTTAACCCGATTTGAAATGCGTCTTTTGCGTTCCGCCGGCCGCCTCCCTAGGCTTCATCGTGTCTAAGGGACGGTATCACTCTTGACCCTTTGAAAGTTCAAGCCATTCTTGAACTCCCCATCCCGCGTACCCTCGCCGACTCCAAAGCCTCCAAGGCAAAGCTAATTTCCTTCGTCGGTTCGTCCCCGGCTACGCCACCACTTTGCGCACGGGTTCCTTAGACTCCTACGCTCCCCATATCCCCCTTTGTTTGGGATACCCATGCTCACGAGTCTTTCGATGCCCCTCAAACAAGCTCTCACATCTACTCCCTTAATTCGCCCTCCCGACTTTAATCGGGACTTCATCCTATATATCTCCGCTTCCACCTATTCGGTCGGCTGAGTCCTTATCCAAGAGGATGACCATGGCAATGAGCATGTGATCTACTATGTCGAGTAAGAACCTTGTGGGACCCCCTGTCTCATATTCCTATGACGAGAAATTAGCGGCGGCTATCGTGTTCTCGGTCCAAAAACTTCATCATTATATCCTCTGCGCTCCACCAAGGTTGTGACAAATTCCAACCCCATGGCCTTCCCTCTTGAGTCGTCGTATACTTACTCGGGAAGTACGCCGTTGGGTCGTTATCCTTCGAGGGATTCGACCTTGAATTTGTCACCCCAAAAAAGTAAGAAAGGCTTAGCCCTCGGCCGAGCTTATTTCTGAATTACCTACGGATCGCAAGACCCTCCCGATTAATGACGATTTTCCCTGATGAACACTGTTTACCATTACTTCCGATGACCCGAGTGGTATGGCGATATTCTTACTTATTTGCGAACCCAAAAGTTCGCTCTCCACTGTGGCCGTGAGGCTCGTCGACGTATCCGACACCAAGCCCCCCGATACCTTCTTATTGGTGACGACCTCTATCGTCGCGGGGTTGATACGGTCCTTCGTCGTTGCCTCACGCACGCCGAAGCTGAGCGAGTCCTTAATGCACCGCCATAGCGGCGCTTGCGGTGGCCACCTCTCCGGTCTTGCTACTGCCCAAAAAATAATGCGCATCGTATTTTTGGCCTTCCCTCTTCAGGTGATTGCATTGAGCGGTCAAACACTTCGTCCCAGCGCCAACATTTCGCCCCAAAGGCGAGAGCTCCCACCAGCTCCCCTCCATTCGGTCGTTTCCATTTGGTCCCTTTTGTAAATGGGCCATCGAATTTATGGAGTGTCGCCTGCTATCATCACGGTAGCCACAAGTATATCATCGTGGCGGTCGACTATTTCACCAAATGGGCCGAGGCCATGCCAACGTTCAACAACACGGCGGCTCACGTGGCCCTCTTTTTTCTTTAACCATGTTATAGCTCGCTTCGGGGTTCCCAAGCGGCCGAGTCTCTGATCACGGCGGACATTTTGAAGATGAGATATGGCGTGAGCTATCCTCACTTGTTGGGTTTTGAGCACCAATATTCCTCCTCCTATTACCCCCAAGGTAATGGCCAAGTCGAAGCGATCAACAAAACCCTAAAGACTATGCTTCAACGAACGGTGAATAAGCACAAAACCAGTCGGCATCTCATGCTCTTTCCTGCCTTATGGGCCTATCGAACCTCCGTCAAAACCGCCACCGGGATCACCCCTTTCCACCTCGTCTTTGGAGAGGAGGCGAGTTACCGATCGAGTGTGAAATTCCTTCTCTGCAACTAGCCGTTGAACTTCTCCCACGATACCCAACCGCTAGAACAACGACTTATCATGCTTGAGCGTGCCTCCGAAGACCGCCGTATTGCCTTACAAACCATGGAAGCGGCCAAAAAAACGCACCAAAGCTCGAGTATGACCGAAAAGTCCGACCTCGCACTTTTCACGAAGGCGACCTTGTTCTAGTCTATGACCGGGCCCGTGATGTCCCTGGGTCATGGGAAGTTTGACTCATTATGGCTAGGACCTTACATCATTAGTAAGGACCTTGGAAAGGGGGCATACCTCTTAGAGGATTTCGAAAGGCCATCCCCTTCCTAACCCTCGCAATGCACTCTATCTTAAGAAATATTACCCTTAGCATTTCCCTCGGAAATGCATGTTTTATTTTTCTTTTAGATAGCCGACATCTATTGTTTCATTTTTTTCTACTACACCGGGACCCATCTTCGTCCAACATGCGATTTACCTCACTTCCATTCAAAATCGAATTTCCTCACTTACGACACTTGTACTTGGGGCACCACATCGCCCCCTTACTTGTCCATGTTCGTGTTGATTTTCGTCATGAGTGCCCACCTTGTACTCATGTTTCTATGACCCCCCCCATTGGGGCCTTTACTTGTGTGGCGACATTATCTAGTCGCCCTTGTTTAGAGCATCCGAGTTGAGTCATCATGGCATTCATGGAGTCTATCCCGCATCCTTTTACACCCTACTATAGCCCTCCATTCTTTTTTGCTTGGTTCCTCTCTTGTGTCGCATCTCATGACCTTCGGTCCCACTGTCCCCCTGTCCCCTTCGATATTGTGTCGGTCGGCTGCCACGTCATTCATGCCCTTTATGCTCTAACAAGGGAAGTTGTCCATTCGCCACTCCACCCTTCCCATTCCCACCATCATCATTAGTGTCGATCGTCATCGTCGCTCTATTGCTCTTCTCTCGTGCCTTAGTTGAGGATCTCTCATTACCTCACCTACGGCGGACCTCCTTCGTCGACCTCGAGCACATTTATTCCGAAGTAAGGTCTAGAGGGCGGTGTACCTTGGTTCCGGCTTCCACTTTTGTTCGGTGCCTCGGATCGAGCGAGGGGGATTTCTCACCTCCCTTTGACTTGGTTGCTTCTCCCGGCTCCTTTCGGCATGATCGAGATTCGTATCTTTGGACGAGTCCGGTGACCCGGCAGCGGCTCTTGATGATTCCGGGCGTGTGTGAGATGTCTCGGCCCTCATGAGGGGGTGGCCTGCGAGTAGCCCCTCCCACATGCCCGGATGACCTCTTCATTGCAGCCTTTGATGCCGCTCTAGCTTTTGATGATGTTGGCCTTAGCCACTTGCGGGACCTCTATGATTTGCATGTATCGATCAGATTTTGTGAGCCCTTCCCCATTTACGGGGGGGGCATTTGGGTTGTATTTATCTCATGTACTCGGATGATATTGTACTAGTCTGCTTTGTTATCCCGGAGCACGACATGTATGTGAGACTCTTCATTGTATTTTTATCCGGCTCTTGATTATGCCAGTTTGTACTCTATGGTTCGGTCCCTTGTTCACTTGGACACACTATTCTTTGGTACTTTGTCACGGCGGGCATAGGTATGCCTCCCCCGCCGCCTTCGACCTGAGTACCCTCTCATAACAGAGACTTGTTGCACTGCAGTCTCGTCTCCTCGAGGTCTAGTCCTTCGAGCACACTATCTACCTCATATTTCTCTCTCCGACATACCCTTTTGTTGTCTAGTGATTGTCTTCTTACAACGTACTTCGGTCATACGATTTGCTCCCCGACACTCGCACGACTGGGGGGCAATCGTTACACCATTTTTTGGTCATCTAACTCTTCATCATTAGATGGACCCAAGTACACCATGTAAGACCAGTTTTACCCCAAGTAAAGCTGCTTTCACTATGTTAATTAGGAAACCCCAAAAGGAATAATTAATTAAACCATAATTTAATTATTATTCCAAGTCATGTTTAACCCAAAAACAAAGAAATTAATGAGATAAACCCATAGTTATCTTATTATTTTCTAGGAATAATTATTTAAATAATATTCCTTGTTAAATATGACCAAATCAACCACCATTAAATCAAATAAATCATTATTTATTTGATTATATCCCAACCACTTCCTTAAAAAGATAAATAAATCATTTATTTATTTATTTTTCACTAATCAAGGGATTTGACCCAAGTCAAACACCCTTTCCCTCCAACAAATAATAATAAAATATTCCATAGAGGTGGATCTAGATGTGATTAACATTATTTTAATCATGCACCAAGATCTAGAAGAACCCAATATTTTGTTATAAATAGGAGGGTTTTCCCCATCATTCTTCACCTTTTGTTGCATATTAGATCACTCCGGATCTATACACTTGGTCTCATTTCTCGCCATTTTGCTCCCATTGAGCTCTACCTTCTACATTGGGTTTTCTACATCTACAAGAGAGAGAAAGCTTATATCTGAAGTGCTTGAGGACTACAAAGAACCCATCCCATTGAGGAGATCTCGGATACACCTTCTTGTTTCCTCCCGGGTGCCTCGTAATATAAAAATTCATTCAAAAATCGTGTTCTTGTCTTGTCATGTTGGATGCATGGAGCAAACTCTTTACTTTCTCGCTTAATGTCTTTCCATTTATAGATCTGTTTGTTGCGGCACTTTAACTACTAATTGCAGATACGAAGATGTTTTGCGGCCATTATTGTTGTTAGGGCTATTAGTTATGCGTAGCTAAAGTGGTTCTTTTTCGTACACTTCGACGAAGAATTCATACTAACAATAAGTCCAAAAAATATCTAGACTTCTCATGTCTTGGTAGTTTTTTCATTTGATTTGCGGAACAAGGGACCTTTTTTTGTGCATTGGATCTAGGGCTCTCCCTTGAAAACTCGGCACCAATTTGAATTTCACAACTACATCATGTTCAACCACCTTTTCCCTAGGTGTTGATGCTGGATTGGACATTATATTGTTTGTCATCCATATCAATTCTTTCAAAGTGGAAAAAAAATGGAGGAATCAACTCACAAGACCATTTTTACTTATCGGACCCGAGTTTGACAAATTAGGGTTCGAAAGCTTTCGGGAGCGAGTTTGTGGCATTAAAAAATATTTTTTGGGGGTAAAACTTTGTCACTTTAGTGTCATACCTTTTTTTATTATTATACACTTAGAGACCTTTCCACAAGGCACAAGAATCGTCTCAATGGGAGTTTTTATGCAAAAGTGACCACCATAATTCAAGAGGGTGCCACGTCATCCCCCCATTACTCAAGGAAAAGGGGCTAGCCATGTGATGAAGAAGGCTCTAGAAGAGTCAATATTATAACTCTAGTTAAGATTTGAAGGAGTCAAACCTAACCACTAGTAGGAAATCGAGTTGTGTTATTACCGGACCACTAGGAGGAAAAGGGGTTCCATTCTTTTCAAGTGCATTTTGTTCCATACACAAGCGAGTAGTCGAGAGGAATACGGAGAAAGCACACAAAGAGAAATTGTGCACTATAGTAGCCCATAAGCCACATGCTTTTTTTGCACTTATAGCCATTTTCTATTCGGATAAAGAGAGTAGAGTGGCCTCACCTTCCAATTAGGTTTTATCCCGAAAGGGTTTCCCGAGAAATGACATGCATCGATTTGTGGTCTATGAGTTTTGATTTTGTTGTTGTCTATTCTCTAAATAATTATAATTTTCATGCATACATCATAAACAATAATTTACGAAATACATAAATCTAAATAGAAATAAACCCACTGATAGTGTAGATTTTGGATTTTTAAGTATAATTTTATCAAAATTTATTGTGACAAATTGTCTAGTGGAATATCCACGACATTTTGTGGATCGTATTGATACTAGAGTATGTTTATTTGGGTATTTTATGGAGATTTGTATGGGATCTACATAAATTGATCCAAAATTCATAACACTACAATCATAGTCAACGAATTTGTGAATAACCCCCTTGATCTTACTAAGGAAAGGTTTTCATGGTTTGGAAGCACAAGTTGCGAGATATAAACCATAATGTGAATCTCTCGATGGTGGCCCTAACTAATAATATTGGGCTATTCGAAGAAGATAGGGTATCTAATGCAAAGATTTTATCACAAGGGAGATCAAGAGATTGGGGGAAAATAGAGGAGTCGAAGAAAAGAACCTAAAAAAAGATCAACCTAGGTTGAGAATTTTAAACCATTCACAGTTCCTATTCAAAATGGAATTGAAGGTTGATACCAAGCCATATAAAGGTGATATAGATGCCCTAAAGTCAAATCACTAGTTGTAGCAATTAGAATTTTGTTTCGGTGTTCACCACATAGAGGAAGAACAAAATATTTCATTTGTGTGACTAAAATTAGAGGGTCATGACCCGACCCGATGAAAAAACCACACGAGATATCTTGAGGTTAGAGGGAGATCCTCCAATGACTAAGTGGGAGGACTTTAAAACCCTCATAAAGTCACAATTTTATCTTATCGGGTATGTATAGGACTCGTGGATATGGTGGCACTACTTGAGGAAAAAGTATGGGGCATAGTGTATGGGAGTAAACCACATGATTAAGAAAGAAATCCATAATGTTAGGTGTCTCCCCAAAGAACCTAGATGTACTTGTCAAGTATCTAGGGGGGCTACACAACCATCTCGGAAGAAAATGATGTTGTTCAACCCGGATCGGTGGACAAGGCTTGTGTACAAGCATAGTACCTAGAGAACATAGGCTTGGAGAATGGGAAATCAAGTGGAGTGAAATAGAAGGAGCAACGGGAAGCTTCTAAGGAGGGAAAGTAGAAGTGGAAAGGGGCGAGAGATAAAAACAGGGGTAGTCACAACACACCAATGCAAATATCTCGAGCAACCACAGTAATCATTGTAACATTGGTGGTCATATAAAGGGGAAGTCTTTGGAAGTTACATCTGATCTTAGGGCTGAATAACGAAAAGAAGGGGGTTAAATGGGTTAGGGGGTTAAGGGGTTATAGGTTTAGGCCGGTTTAGGGGGTTAATTGGGTTAGGGGGATTTAGCAATTAATGATTTTAGGGGGTTAGAAGTTAGGGGCTAATGGGTTTAGGTTCTAGGGGGTTAGATGGGTTACGGGTCGGGAATTAGGGTTTAAGGGGTTAGGGTTAAGGGTTTAATGGTTTAGGGTTTAAGGGATTAGGGGTTAAGGGTTTATAGGTTTAGGTTTTAGGGGGGTTGAATGGGTTAGGGGTTAAGGGTTTATGGGTTAGTGGTTAAGGGTTAAGAGGTTTATGGTTTAGGGGTTAAATGGGTTAGGGGTTTAGAGGTTTAGGGGGGTTAAATGGGTTAGGGGTTGGGAATTAGTGTTTAAGGGGTTAGGGGTTAAGATGATAGTCTCATTGGTCTTTGTATTACTCTATATTATGGAGATGGGAGATAGGGGCACCCTACCTACCTATTAAATGTCTAAATCAAATGTGGTGTAAACATCCGTAATGGTGGTCAATTATACAAGGAGAAGATTTTATGAGGAGGCACTTTGGATTTTAAGGCAATCACAATTGAGCATTTTTTATATGACCACCCTCACACGGCCCAACCTAACTCGACTCGATCCACCCAAACATGTTTCCTTGGGTGGCCTCATGACACGACATGACACGACCGGACCCGACCCGACCCGACCCACCCGAACGTGTTTCCTTAAGTGCCCTCACAATATGGCACGACCCGACCTGACCCGACCCGAATGCATTTCCCTGGGCGGCATCACACGACTCGACCCAACCCACCTGACCATGTAATTTCCCTGGGTGCCCTCATGACCCGGCCTGACACGACCCAACCCAATCGGACATGTTCCTTGGGCGCCCTCATACGGATGGCCTGAACGCATTTCCTTTAGTGCCCAGGGAAATTACAGGCTGTCCAAACATGCACAAGTCACCTGGGTGGTCAGTACAGCTTAGAAAACCTAATACGAGCACCCTCAAATGAAACGACCCGACCTAAATGCGCTCAGTCGGGCGACCTCACATCATGCGACATGGCGCGCCCAACCGAACGATGCCACAAGGGAGAAAATGGAAAACGGACCGCTTGAACGTGCATAAGGCACCCGGGCAGTCACAACTTAGCAAAACTGATATGGGCGCCCTCGAATGAAACGACTTGACCTAAACACGCCTGGTCGGGCGACCTCACATGCCGTGACACAATGCGCCCGATCAAACGATGCAACAAGGGAGAAAATGGAAAACGGGCCACCCGAACGTGCACAAGGCACTCGGGCGGTCACAACTTAGCAAAACTGATACAAGCACCCTCGAACGAAATGACTCGACCCAAACGCGCCGAGTCGGGCGACCTCACACAGCGCAACACGGTACGCCTAACCGAACAATGCCACATCATGGGAGCAAACAGCAAACGGACCACCCAAACGTGCACAAGGCACCCGGGCGGTCACAACTTAGCAAAACTAATACAAGCGCCCTCGAATGAAACGACCCGACCCAAACACAACCGATCGAGCGACCTCACACAATGCGACACGGTGCGCCCGACTGAACGATGCCACATCATGGTAACAAACGACAAACGGGACGCCCAAACGTGCACAAGGCACTCGGGCGGTCACAACTTAGCAAAACTGATACAGGCGCCCTCAAACGAAATGGCCTGACCGAAACACGCCCGGTCGGGCAACCTCACACAGCGTGACACAGCGCACTTGACCGAACGATGCCACATCATGGGAGAAAACAACAAACGGGCTGCCCGAACGTGCACAAGGCACCTGAGTGGTCACAACTTAGCAAAACTAATACGGGCACCCTCGAACGAAACGGCCCGACCCGAACATGCCCGGTCGGGCGACCTCACATGGCGCGACACGGTGCGTCTGACCAAACGATGCCACATCATGGGAACAAATGGAAAACGGGCTACCCAAACGTGCACAAGGCACCCGAGCAGTCAAAACTTAGCAAAACTGATACAGGCGCCCTCAAACAAAACGACCCAACCTGAACGCACCTAGTCGGGTGTCCTCACATGGCACGACACGGTGTGCCCAACGGAATGATGCCACAAGGTAGAAAATGGAAAATAGGCTGCCCAAATGTGCACAAGGCACTCGGGCAGTCACAACTTAGAAAAACTGATACGGGCGCCCTCAAACGAAATGGCCCGACTCGAATGCACCCGGTCAGGCGACCTCACATGGCGTGACACAACGCACCTGACCGAATGAATATGGCACAAGGGAGCAAACAGAAAATGGGTCATCTGAACGTGCACAAGGCACCCAGGTGGTAACAACTTAGCAAAACTGATATGGGCACCCTCGAACAAAATGGTCCGAATCGAACGCGCCTGTTCAGGCGACCTCACACGGCGCGACACAGCACGCCCGACCGAACGATGCCACAAGGGAGTAAATGGCAAACAGGCTGCCCGAATGTGCACAATGCACCCCGGCAGTCACAACTTAGCAAAACTGATATGAGTGCCCTCGAACGAAACGGCCTGACCCGAACGCGCTCGATCGGGCGACCTCACACGGCACAACACGGTGCGCCCGACCGAATGATGCCACATCATGGAAGCAAATGGAAAATGGGCTGCCCGAACGTGCACAAGGCACCCAGGCGGTCACAACTTTGCAAAACTGATACGGGCGCCCTCGAACGAAACGGCCCAACTCGAACGCACCCGATTGGGTGACCTCACACGGCACGACACGACGCACCCGACCGAACGATGCCACATCATGGGAGTAAACAACAAACGGGCTGCCTGAACGTGCGCAAGGCACCCGGGCGGTCACAACTTAGAAAAACTGATACGGGCGCCCTAGAACGAAACGGCCCGACCCCAATGTGCTCGGTCGGGCGACCTCACACGACGCAACACGACACGCCTGAACGAACGATGCCACATCATGGGAGAAAACGGCAAACGGGCCACTCGAATGTGCACAAGGCACCTGGGCAATCAAAACTTAGCAAAACTGATACGGGCACCCTCGAACGAAACGACCCGACTCGAATGAGCCCGGTCGGGCGGCCTCACACGACACGACATGACGCACCCAACGGAACGATGCCACAAGGTAGAAAATTAAAAACGAGCCACCCGAACGTGCACAGGGCACTCGGGTGGTCACAACTTAGAAAAAATGATACGGGCACCCTCGAACGAAATGGCCTGACCCAAACGCGCCCGGTCAGGTGACCTCACATGGCACGACATGACGCACCTGACCGAATGAATATGAAATAAGGGAGAAAATAGAAAACGGGTTGTTCGAACGTGCACAAGGCACCCGGGTGGTAACAACTTAGCAAAACTGATATGGGTACCCTCGAACAAAACGACCTGAACTGAACGCGCCTAGTCGGGCAACCTCGCACGGCGCGACACAGTGCACCCGACCGAACAATGCCACAAGAGATAAAATGGAAAACGGGCCGCCCGAACATGCACAAGGCACCCGGGTGGTCACAACTTAGCAAAACTGATACGGGCGCCCTCGAACGAAACGGCCCGACTCGAACGCGTCCGGTCAGGTGACCTCACACGGTGCGACATGACGTGCCTAACCGAATGAATATGACACAAGGGAGAAAACAAAAAATAGGTCATATGAACGTGCACAAGGCACCCAGGTGGTCACAACTTAGCAAAACTGCTACGGGCGCCCTCGAACAAAATGGCCCGAACCTAATGCGCCCGGTCGGGCGACCTCACATGGCAAGACACTGCGCGCCTGACTGAACGATGCCACAAGGGAGCTGGAAACAGAAAACGGGCTACCCAAATGTGCACACCAAACTTTGGTGGTCACATGAACTTAGTAAAACTGATATGGGCACCCTCGAACGAAACGGCCAGAACCAAACGCGCCCGGTTGGGCGACCTCACACGGTGTGACAGGGCGCGCCAGACCAAACGATTCCACAAGGTAGAAAAATGACAAACAGGCTGCCCGAACGTGCACAAAGCACCATAGCGGTCACAACCTAGCAAAATTGATACAGGCACCCTCGAACGAAACTACCCGAACCGAACGCGCCCGGTCGGGCAACCTCACATGGCGCAACATGACGCGCCTGGCTGAACGAATATGCCACAAAGGAGCAAATAGAAAATGGGCCACCTGAATGTGCACAAGGCACCCAGGTGGTCACAACTCATCAAAACTGATACGGCGCCCTCGAACAAAACGGCTCGAACAGAATGCGCTCGGTCGGGTGACCTCGCACGACGCAACATGGTGCACCAGACCGAATGATGCCATAAGGGAGAAAAGGGAAAATGGGCCACCCAAACGTGCACATGGCACTCAGGCAGTCACATGAACTTAGAAAAACTGATATGGGCGCCCTCAAATGCGACCGGTTACAACTTAGCAAAACTGATACGGGCGCCCTCAAATGAAACGACCCGAGCCGAACGCACCCGGTCGGGCGACCTAACACGGTGTGACCCGATGCGCCCAAACAAATGATGCCACAAGGGATCAAATTATGGAAAATGGGCCACTCGAGCATGCAGTACAAGGAACCCGGGCGGTCACAACTTATCAAAATTGATACGAGTGCCCTCGAATGAAATGGCCTGACCAGAACTCGCCCGGTCGGGTGACCTCACATGGCGCGACATGGCGCACCCGATCGAATGATTTCATAATAGATTTTTAAGAAAATGATCTCAGCTAGCTCAATCATTGACAAATAATCTCAAGAAGGTATATCCTTTCTTTCTGAGAAAGGTTTTTTTAAGTGTCAAGGAAAACTCTTACACATAGGGATTTTTGGCTTCAAAGGAAAGATTGTACTTTTTCCTTATTATGTGTTGGATAAATTATTTGTAACAAAGGTTTGTCACCAATGTAAATCCCTAAAACGCTTTTTAAATCCCAAGAAACTACGATGCATAACCTTTTGTTTGAACTAAAGGAGATTGATGATTATTTCCCCAAATTTTATCAATTTTTCGAATCCCGCCCACAACTGTCGCAATTCCAATGCTTTTCTACAAGTGTCGCAATACCGACACTTAGAGAAAAGTGTCGATATTGTGACACTTGTAGAGAAGCGTCAGAATTGTGACAGTTGTGGCCCAAATTGTCACAATTTCGACACTTTTCTACAAGTGTCGCAATACCGACACTTAGAGAAAATTGTCGGTATTGCGACACTTGTAGAGAAGCGTCGGAATTGCGACAGTTGTGGCCCAAAATGTCACAATTTCGACACTTTTCTACAAGTGTTGCAATACTGACACTTAGATAAAAGTGTCGGTATTGCGACACTTGTAGAGAAGCATCGGAATTGCGATAGTTGTGGCTCAGACTGTCGCAATTCCGATGCTTTTCTAGAAGTGTCGCAATACTGACACTTAGAGAAAAGTTTCGGTACTATGACACTTGTAGAAAAGCATCGGAATTGCGATAGTTTGGGCCACAACTGTTGCAATTCCGACGCTTCTCTACAAGTGTCGCAATACCGACACTTTTCTCTAAGTGTCGATATTGCGACACTTGTAGAAAAGCATCGAAATTGCGACAGTTTGGGCCACAACTGTCGCAATTCCGATGCTTCTCTACAAGTGTCGCAATACCGACACTTTTCTCTAAGTGTCGGTATTGCGACACTTGTAGAAAAGCGTCGGAATTGCGACAGTTGTGGGCGGAATTCGAAAAATTGATAAAATTTAGGGAAATTTCTGACATTTGGTCAAAAGTGTTGGAACCAAAGTGTCGGAATTTCCGCCAAACGTACTAGTGACCAAGTTCATATTTTTAGCCCACCTATACTGCATGAGCTCAAGGTGGAGGAGCATTTTTCAGGAGTTGCCATGTTGGGAGGTGACTCATTTTGTATGGATGATTGCTTGGGGATGGAGGACCCACATGGGAAGGATATTTCCCAATAAATTTCAGACTCCATGCCTTGAGGGGACCTCTAGACAGCACCTTATTGCCTCCTTGAGTACTTTACTTGTTCATGATGATAGCCATTTGGCTAGCTTGCATGCTTGGGAGGGGAAATTTGGAGATTCATTGATGAGACAACATCTTATTCCTTGGAAGAGTTCATCATATGGGGATGCTACAGTAGGAGGAAGAGGAGACCTTTCAGTTCTATCATTACAGTTTCTTGAGGACAAACAACATTTGGGAGGGGAGGACTGTAATTTTCCAAAATTTCCCTACAGCAAATTGGAATATTAAATTTTGTTGGTTTCACTTAGGAGTTGAATAATTGGGTGAGGAGGCCCATACATAATAAAAACATGGATAAAATCCCTCATATTATGAAAGGGGATAATCATGGAAGCTGGATTTCACACCTTCATGTGTGAAAGAAGACATTTGCAGGTGGACAAGGTCAAGTTTGACCAAGTCAACAACGCAGGGATAGGAGGTGGAGAGCATCTTGTGGGACAGCGCAGTGAAAGAGGGAGGAAGATTCCTTGATGGAGGAAACCCTAATGGGTGGGACCCATGGTGAGAGGGCTTTCACTTGTTTAAAAGGAGGGCAAGGTAGCCATTATCATTCATGTTGATGATTATTGATTTCATTGTCTGTTTAGACTTTGTGCATTCTCTTGTTGTTTAGCAGACTTGTAGTGCTGCTTAGCACAAGGCATTCCTGTTTAGGAATTCCTTCTCCTTCCAAGAGAAGCCTCTTGAAGGATCTTGTTCTTCATTTATCCACATTCAGGCTCAAGGCCAAGCCACTTCCTTCATCTACAGCATTATTTCTGCTGAAGTATAACGTTGTGTTGTAGGGTGTTGCAGTGGAGGTTCCACAACACCATTCCTTAGCTTATTTTTCAGAGGAGGAAGCTTTCTTCCCTTTGGGAGATCATTCTGGAAGATATCTGGGAATATTTCACCATCTTTGGTAGTATGCCAACAATTTCCATGATCTACAATGTAGTCCCTCTCTTAGACTGCGTTATTTTCAGTGTGTATTTGCAGTGAGGGTTGCAGTGCTTGTTTCGAGGGGAAGATCTTCATTGTTAGGATCAGCCTTTTGCTTGGAAGATCCATTGGAGGATTTATATGAAGCTTATGTATTATTTACATCCATATCCATCCAGGTCTTGAGTTGCAGCTGCTACTCATCCCTGATACTCCGACATTTTTGCCTTTTTGTATATTTCAGCCAATCCTTCTAGGATTGACTTGATATTGTTTTTCAGCAGTTAGAGCTTTTCTCCCCACATTATTTGAGCCATAAATTTCCATATCTATGTATTGAAATTATTTCTGTAGCAGTGCCTTCTATAAAATGTGTATTCATAGCCTTGGGCTATCCATATGTAGCAGTGTTCTTCATTTTCTTGTACATGTTCTATTGAGGCTTGCATTGCCTAGCTTGAGTGATTGTTTCCTCAAGGATGTGTACTCTTTTGCTGCTATGAGATAAATATGATGGCTATATGATTCTTCTCATGCCTTATGTATTGATTCATCACTGCTACTCCATTATGTGTTCTTACATTGCTGCATCTCCAACTTTAGAATATCTTAAGATATTCTTATTGTTGTAGAAAATCCCTATTTTGGGATATTACAGTTGCTTATGTGTGATCATTTATTCTGTTCTTACTACACATGCTTACTTCTTACTAAACATATGATGAATAAATGATGCATTGATCTAAGTAAAGAATTATATGCATAATAAGATATGTTGTCATACACAACTTTTCTTAAGGATATCTGTGTGTATATGCGAGTTGGGTTTATTAAAGTCACGTATGAAATTTAGTAAATTAAAATTAAAAATTTTCAATAAGCTCTAAAAACTAATTCACCCCCCCCCCCTCCCTCTAAGTATTTTTCCCACCAATTGGTATCATAGCAGGTCCTTCAGAAGAAGCTTGATCGCTTGAAGGAGATCCGTCGCAATGGGAAGTCATGAAGGAGTATTTTCTATAAGGGCACCACTATTCAATGGAATTAATCTATTATTTTGGAAGATACAAGCAAGAGCGTATTTTCAAAGTCTTGGAGCAGACGTATGGGGAATCGTGGAAGGAGGTTACCAGTATCCAACAAGTGTTCCTACAGATGCAGAAGAAAGGAAGAAATATGAAATCAACGCCAAAGCTGTCAATGCTTTATTAAGAACCCCATCAGAAACAAAATTTGTTAAAGTGATGCAGCTAAATTCAGCAAAGGAAATATGGGACAAGATCATTCAGAGCTATGAAGGTGATGCAAAGGTAAAAAGTTCCAAACTTCAAACTCTTAGAATGCAATATGAAAATTTCAGAATGCATGATGATGAAAGTATTGCAAGTTTATTCCTAAGATTAGATGAGATTGTGAATTCTTTGAGGAATATGGGTGAACATATAAAAGACCCAACTTTAGTAGAAAAAATATTGAGATCTCTAACTGCAAAAGTTTGAGTCAAAAGTGTTAGCTATTGAAAAAAATTAGGATATGCAAAATCTTATTGTTATTCAACTACATGGTATCCTCACTACTTTTGAAATGAGAAGAGGAGGTCCTTCACAAGTCAAAGAAGTTGCTTTTAAGGCTTGTGCAAAAGGAAAAGAAAAGGAAGTTCTCAAGGAATCAAGCTATATATCAGAAGAAGAAGAATAAAATTTTGCGAGAAAACTTCAACCAGGTACTGGAAGGTTCAAAGGTAAGCTTCCCTTCAAGTGATTTGCTTGTGGTAGAGTTGGCCATTATGATACTAAATCTCCTTATAAATAAAATCATGATAAAAGGAATCAGTTTGAAAAAGGAAGGAGTTATTATACAAACGAATATAATAATGGATTGTCAAACGAGGAAGAAGAAGATTATGATCCAGATCTGCAAGTGCTCATGGCATGTAACATGGATGATGATAATTTCGCAAAAGAAATGGATCAGATTATTGAAGAATTGCATAGATCAAGAAAGAAAGGATGTTTTCTCGGATGTTGTTTCTATTGTAACTCATTTGGGCATAAGGCCACTGATTGCAGGTTAAGTATGATAAACTGATATGAGAAATTGAAGAAGTTCCAGCACATAATAAGAAATTTCAAGAAAATTCGGAAAAAGAAGAAGCATCGGTCAAAAACGTAGGGAATATTGACCCTACTGCAGTCATCCTCTTCTAAAGTTTACTTCTCATAATGACTGCAGTAGTGATGTTAGATACATTATAGGAATCAGTAATGTATCATCACAGGGGGAGCAATATATGGTGATTCCCATGATTGGTTTGGTAATTCTGGTTGTGTTTATATTTCTGATAGTGCATCTAATGTGACAAGAGAAGAAATGTATAGGTGGTACAAATTAAGGGGGAGATGGAGTTGCGAAATTTTCTGTATTTCACTTTCTATACATGGGTTTTATGAACCAAAGACGTGTATACACGTGATTTCCGATGGTGAAAGTTGCGTATGTTTTTCTCTGATAAGAAAAAAAGTGAGGCAAACTCAAGTACAGTTTATGATGTACTGCTGACAGTAATAAATTTCTTGATCTAAATTTGATGGTTATATCTGCTGATATGATATCAAGTTTTGATTATTGACTTGATGAAGATGCTTTGATGAATTGGTTGGTGAAAATGTTTAGGATGCTCAGGCTTAGGGGGAGCATTAGCCTTGTTACGAATAATGCATTGTTGGCATTATGATGGTTTTGAAATATGATCTCTCTCTTGAGGTCTTTTGGTCTTGGTTATAAAAATTCATATTTGTAATTTGATGACAAGGTCATGTTGAGACCTATGATGTAAAATTGTTATATTCAATCATGTAAGGAATTTTTAAAATTTGTAAACCCACTTGGTTGGGTAGTTGAGTAAAAACAAATTAACCCACTTGGTTGGGAAGTTGAGTCAAATATGTAATTCCACTTGGTTGGATCATTAATGTAATTATGAGTCCTTGGTGATAGGGATGGTCATACTCGGTTGAGTTATAGAGTCATGTAATTCATTGAAAAATATGTCTAAAGATACATCATGAATTCAGGGGGAGCATGGTAAATTCAGTTCACATCAGATCTATAGAGCTCATCTTTCTACAAGGGAAGAGAAACCTTGTTTTGGTTTTGATCCACCCTTTTCCCTTCATGTCAAAGGGGGAGAGTATCTTGGTGTTTGAATAATGTTTATAATTAATGTATATATCTATTGTGGTGATAAAACACCATCATGGTTGCCATTAAGTCCAAAGGGGGAGATTTTTGGCAATATAATGAAATATGTTGTCCTTGATGGCAACCTACTTGATGAAGTTGTCCTTGATGGAAACCTACTTGACGAGTTGCCTTTTGATAGAAAAATATTTTTTAAAGATGTAAAAATGATGTTTCTACAGGTCAGTTCAGATGTGACAGAGAAAGGAATTCCAGTAAGTGCTAGAGAAATGAAACATGAAATATTTCTCAATGTATACGCAGGTTTGATGAAGGCAACCCACGTATGGATGCAATGTATACACTACTTTTATGAAGGTAACCAGCGTACACATCTAGAATTAGTATATACACATTTTTTATGAAGAGAAGAAGCATATACACGCTGGTACGAAGTAGAAAAGTCGTGTATGCCTTTAGCGCTCTAAAATTATGATACCAAGGGGAATTACCATGGTATTATCCCATAGTATTGAGCATTGCATCGTCTATTTGATTTCATCCAAGAATACCATCGTAAGTTATGTGCTTTTGACTCATGGTATTGGTAAAGGCTAAATTTATATAAGGAGAAGAAGATCATAGTGAAAATGTGTGCATGTGTCTGGGTATTGAAAGAATACTTCACTCTGAAGTATATCTTCATGGAATGGGTTATAGTTTATTGATAGATCTGAAATAATAATGCACCTTTGAATACAATGATGGATCAGGATCTCTAGATCTGAAATGACTATGTATTTTCTAGATCTGTTTATGGAATTTTTAGATATGCGATCTAGTGAATGTTTGTTGAAGTGAAGGGTAAGATATGAGTTGTTTATTTGTTATGAAGAATTGTGCAGTCCTATAATTGTTGTAGATCAATACGCAGGTTCTCTTCGGTCAAAGAGCGTATATACGCGGGTTGAGTGAAGCAAAAGCGTGCATGGGATCTAAGGTTTCGTTGAGTTGTGCAGTCTTGTAATGTTTGCATATATATATGCAGGTTCGTCTCTATAAAAGCGCGTATATACGTATGTTCAATTAAGAAAAAGCAAGTATGGGATTTAGGGTTTTTCCGAAGTATGTGGAAGGACATGTCTGATCTGTTTTGATGTTTTAATCCTGTCTGTTAATAATGTCTTCATACAGATCTGGGTCGTGTTGGGGTCTTGTGATTTGGTTGATTGGCAAACCAAATGACAAGGCAACATATAAACCAAGATTTAGAGCTCCAGGATCTAGCCCTCCTAGTCTCAGAGAGGGATCTCTCAATATGTTTGTAAGGATATAGCTTTATGCTTTTAAGAGGTTGATTTTAGGTTAGTTATGAAGTACAAGTTTTTTTTTTTTGTTGGTTGGACATAGATGATCTAGGCAGCATAGATAGAGTGTGGAAATCTACAAGCCATTGGGCAATGGGGTCATGTGGAAGTCTAAACAGTTTCGATTGATGAATTTGGGGAACCAAAGGGAAAATATAACTTAGTCAATGGATCTGTGGGATCATATAGGTAGGATGGGATGAAAATCAAGGATTTGGAAGGAAAAGTGGAGCTTTAAGGGCTGTTAAGACTCCTTAATCATGTATACCTTTCAACGAAGGGACTTGCAACACTATCTAAACATAAGGAAATATTCAATAGCCAAGGCTAACCATGAATCCTACCAACATACTTTATGCAGATAACATAAACACGACAGACTTTCAAGTAAGACAAAGAAGGAGAGGAACACTCTGTTTCTTCTAATTTTTTCACTTAAAGGAGTTAGAAAACACATAAGAAACACAACTAATTGCACCCATAAAAGGGGGAACACCCAAGCATCTAAGACTGCAATTATGAAGACCTTCAAATATGACTATCTCAGAAAGAAACAGAGGGTAAGATCAGAACAAATCCTCTTTGTCAAGCAGCAGACAATAACGTTTGAAGGATGCTTTCAAAAATAGCTTTCAAGAGGTAGCAAGTAGACAGGGCAAACCATAATTCTACCTTGATACCAACTATTTGAACTATTCTGAAAAATAAACAAGCTTAAGGGTTTCAAAGCAGTCAAACTACTAAACAAAACCTTCAGCAGATGAAAACATAAAGGCAGTGAAGAGTAAACATGCCTAAGGTGCTTCTAGGAGACATTTCTTAGCCTAAGATTTTTACTCTACTGCAAGCAAAGAATAATGGAACAAAGTGGAAAAACAAGAAATAAAATTAACGAATAGAGATTACTTCACCAAAACAAAGCTCAAGGATCCAATGGTCCAGCCTCCTTCATCAACAGAAAAGCAAAGACATCCACACTTCTTCACAACATCAATTCTTCTTCAAAACAGTAGTCTATGTATTACTTCATAATTCACCAAATGCAAACCCTTTATAATGAGAGTTCAAATAGCATTTATAGGTGAATGGGGAGGAGTGGTGATAGAGATGGTCTTAATGGTTAATTAAAACAGAGGAGAAAAGCATTCGAATGCCCATTCTGTGCCATAAATATTACATTAATTTCTTGCCCATTCTGCTTAATCAACCTTGCATTAACTGATGGTACCAATTTAGTATTTTTCTTGTCTTTGGGGCATATCTGGTATACATGGTAATAGCTCAGAAGTATGTTATTTGAAGATAACCATGGCTGAAGTACTCTGTCTGACTTCTGAAACAAGTAACTGTCATATTTCGGGTTTTGTAGCCCCACGTCTGCTTAATAACTGTTCTGACATTTTTAATGAAGTTCTATCATAAGAATGGTTGTCATAGTGTTTTTGAAAAGTAAAGTAGATTACAGGTGTCCTTTTGGTGGAGTAATAGTTTCTGTAGATGTGGCTCTGACTTTCCTCTTCTGATCTGTCTTGTTTTCCTTTGTGTACAGGTGGCTCGGCTTCCTTCTGTGCTAGAGGGTTTGATGTGTAATCAATGTCCATGAAACATTGATTAAACTTTGCATTTCGACCCCTTTGTCTCTTTTCTTCACTGAATTTTCGGCCACAGAGGATCGTCATCCTTGGCCTCTGCAACTAAATTGTTGTGGGATGGTTCTTCATATCAGGACTGCCATTAAACCTGCAACAAACATTAAAATTATTAAATAAAACCTGCGGAGGTGGTTTGACTACATCAGAGGGCTCGAGTGTGGGCAGAGGAGTAGTGCAGAGGCAAGATGAATGCAGTGGGGAAGGATTTCATGGCACAAAACCATGAAAACTAGGGTCAAAACTGAGTTTGGCGCAAAGAACAGGAAGAGTGGTTTTGGGGAATACCAGAGGTGGTATTCGTACGGGGTAAAGATGGTAAGTGGTAATGGGCAAGGAGAACACAATACAAGCCAATGGCTGACACGTATGCTCCTGAAAACTACCCATTTCGCGTTCAAGTGCACAAAGGAGAGGGGGAGAAAAATGGACGTGAAATGGGATCTGGGCCGTTAGATCTAGGGGGTGCAGATATATGGCTGAGGATAAGAGCGGGGGGATAAGAGCAACATGGCAGTAGGAGATGGTGGGGCCGAGCTAATGCATGCTCTGGGAGAAAAAACTATCCTTTTGCATTGAAAATGAGTTTTGTACAGCCACAGAAAAACGGGCGCGGAAATGTCTGTGGACCATTGGATCTAGGGGGAGGCCAGATCAATGGTGGAGATCTCATGGAAACATAATGGTAAGGCCCCGCGTGGTCAGGTGGGACTAGCAGGAATATATAAAAAATTGAAAGAAAATGTGTATTGCGGGGGAAATTTGAGGTATGGACAAATCTGCAGGCTGGGTGCCTCCACAGTGATCCTGAGCCGTTGGATCAAGATTTCACGCATCCCAAGGATTCAACTGCGGGGTCACTACTATGTTTGGACTGTGTGTAGAAAAGTGCTAGTGGGTGAAGAAAAATGGAAAGCAACGTGGGTCATCAGATCCGTGAGATGGACAGTGGGGTACGCCTCACCAGATCGGCAATTGGTTGAATAGAGGGTTCGGGAAGGAAAAATTTGGAAGTGGCGATATGCGATGAGCGATGTGATGATATTGGAGCGATGCAATGAAATGGAGCGATGCAATGATATCAGAGCGATGGTTTAACGCTTGGTAACGGGGTGTGGTCATATGAGAAGCAGGGCGGAAGATTTTAAGCCCTTGGAGGATGGCATCGGCGGGGGAAAAAGGGAAAGGGAAGCGGGCATTTGGAATTTGCGATTTTCGATTGCTGATTTACCAAAGACCGTTCGATTTGAAGTTAGATCAATGGAGGGGATTTTATCGCAGGGGAGATGCATCGGCACTTCGCATATCAGGGAAAAAGGAAATCGGCATGAAGATTTTGAAGCCGTCGATGGCTGATCGGCTTAGTGCCTTGGTTGCGGGTGCGGTCACAAGGCGGGGAAAGGGGCTAGGGGCTTAAGAAAAAGTGCTTAAGGCCCTATATGAAAAAATGAAGTTTTAGGTCGAAAATGGAGGTTTTTTAATGGTTTTTGGAGGTCTCGATAGGATGAAAAAGGGTTTTAAAACCAAGTAAAAGGGATCATATGGTTTTAGAGGGGATTTTTAGGGAAATAAGGGGTAAAACAAGGAAGAATGGGTGAAATGAAGGGGTTATTTAGGGGGATTTTCCAAAGGAGAAAAAGATGGAAAAATGGGTCTGAAAACAGTCTCCTTTATAACAGCATGGCTTCTTTGAGGAATCTTGAAGGAAGATCATCAATGGAATGGATTTCTTGGACAAGTGGAAACAGCAAGGCTTCAAGAAGTCACAGATATTTGCATGAAATTTGTTTCTTGAAGACTAATAGGATCCATTTGAGCCATATTTGAATATGTCAAAATTATTGATGGATAACAGTGGCTCCACTTGGGGAGGACAGTTGTCATTTTAGGTGTCTAGAACCTCAGTTTATCAATCTCTGGCTTTTAGCAGACTTGTGCCTCATCCATTGGGAAAAATTTTCTTTGTTTTCTTGCTGATTTTATTTGCTTTTTGACAATTCTTCAATGACCTGCAACATGAAAACTCTTTAAGACAACACCTCTACCTACCCAAACTACTTGTCCTAGCATTTTTTCTTCTCTTAAGAGCACTTGGACTGGCATCTCTTTTACATATTATTTTTTAAAACAGAAAGATAAAACTATCTAATGCTACCCTTATTTCTCCCAAGAGTCCAGATTAAACAGTTGGACTCTAAAGCTTCTCTACCTAATCTGTTGTTTGTCAAGTTTAAGCTGTTTGACAAATCTACATTCTCTACATTCTAAAATAGAAATTGAAAACACAGTCAAACCAAGATTAAGTTTTCTGATTTGCTGTGATGGCTATGATACCAAAAACAAACAACACATAGACATTTATTTGCAAAAAAAGTAAAACAAAACTTGGAAGGCTTGAGATCTAAAAACAATGAGAGTCCTTCCTTTTTCTTTCAGCTCTGATTTTGATCCTTTTGAGTTGTCTTCTTCTTTTTTCTAGTTCAAGTTTTTAGTGTGTTAGAACCATTCTTTTCTATCCTAATCTAATCTACTGATAAGCCAAGATTGAACAATTTGGCAAATCTTCTTCATTAACCTATCAACAGTAAATTGAATTCTATCTATTCATGATTAGGCTATATGACTAAATAGCAGTGTTTTCTTCTAGTAGTGGCATTTAGGCTTGCACACTTTCAGATTTTCTCTTTTTTGGTATGGGGCTATACCTTTCTTCTTTTCATTTTCCCTCTTTTCTTTTTTCTATTTTTTTTTGTATTTTTTCATTTTTCTTATGCAATGGTATGTACAATGGATGAAAAACTCTGAAACTAATATTCTTGAGAGAAATAGTGCTTGAGAATCCTACCATTGACAGGACCTCGAAACACCTCTTCTCCATTCAGCTCCTGCAGAAAAAATGCATTGTGGCCCCTTATGTAATGAATAATGTAGGGCCCCTTCCACAGATTTTCGAATTTATCATTTTTCCCTTTCTCTTCCCTTCTGGAATCCCATCTCAAAACTACATTTCCAACTTGGAATTCATTTTCTTTGGTCCTTCTATCAAATAATTTCTTGATTCCTTCTTGGACTACTTGTGTCCTTTTATATACTTCCTCTCTTGACTGTTGCAAATGAATGGTCTGATTGATCCTTATTTTCATATAATTTTCTTTAGCTTGGACCTCTTGAAGGAGTTTCATGACTGGGACTACTAGAGATGTTGGGAAGACTACATCCATGCCATAAACTAGTTGATAGGGAGACATGCCGATGGACTTTTTAGTAGTCAATCTATCAGCCCACAAGGCATGGACAAGATTACTATGCCAAGATTTATGATTCTATTCCAACAACTTTTTGATGATATTAACAAGGCTTTTGTCGGAGGATTCAGCTAGACCGTTTCTTTGGGGGTAGTAGGCAGTAGCATGGCCTAATGTGATCTGATACTTATGGCAAAAATCTACCATCGTCTTGGACTTGAAGGCAGCAACATTGTCTGTGATTATTTTCCTAGGACAAAAAAATATGGATAGTATGTTGGTTTCAAGGAATTTGATGATGACAGAGTCAGTAGCATTCCTAGTGGGTATGGCCTCTGTTGGCAATATGATGCAGAGTGTTTTCCTTGATGGCAACCCACCGAATGAAGATGAAGACATGAGATTGTTGGCATGTGTTGTCCTTGATGGAAATACACCTGATGAAGTTATTCTTGACTTGATGGCTTGGTAAATGATGTAAATCTGATATGAAATGATGTTAGTTAGCAACATGATGCTGAGTGTTGTCATTGAATGGCAACCCACTTGATGAAGAAGATGACAACTTCTTGATGAAGTTGTGCTTGAATATGTCTTGATGAACTAAATCTGATGTATCTACAGTGAGTACAGAAGGCAATGAAGAAAGGAATTCAGTATGTGATAGATTTACGATGAAAAGAGTATGTCACTAGGAATACGCGGATCTACCGAATGGAAGTCGCGTATGCACGCGGGAAACAACGTGCCAAGTCACGTATGGGCAAAAGCGCTCAAAAAGTGCAAAACCAGGGGTAACCACTATGGTATTGACCCATTGTATTGGGTAATGATTCGTCTAAATGACCCTGTCCAGGAATACCATCGGAAGTAATGTAGTTTTGGGCTCATGATATTGTTTTGGCTCATGGTATTGAAAAAGGGTAAACCTATATAAGGAGAAGAAATTCATTGTGCAAATCATGAGTGTGGGAGCAAGATGTCTGAGCTTGAATGAATACTTCTCTATGAAGTATATATGTTTGGAAAGGGTAAAGGTTTGATGATAGATCTGAATCTATGATGCACCTATGAAGAAATGATGAAGAAGGGGATCTAGATCTGAAATGCACTTATATCTGCTAGATCTGCTTATGGAAGACTTAGATCTAAAATGAGGCGAACATCTGTCTGAAGTAAAAGGGTAAATCTGAACTGAATGTCTGATCTGAAGGAGTATGCTGCTCTATAATGGTTGAATATCTATACGCTAGTTCTTCGCAGAGGAAGCGCGTATATACGCGGCTTCGCTGAAGAAAAAGCATGTATGCGCAATGAAATATATACAGAGGTGTACGCTTGTTTGTGTGAACGGAAGCGCGTATATACGCGACATCAGTGAAGTGAAAGTGCATATGCAAACTAGGGTTTGCTGAAGCATGGGGTATGAAACATCTTATCTATTCTGCTGTATTACTGCTATCTGATCTGTGTTTTCTGAATTGGTATGTATATGTTGGTGATGTATGTTTGAGCTTAAATGTATGGAATGGGTCCAGTCTGAAAATATGATGAAATGTGGCCTGCAAGTGGTGTCCTAAAGGAAGCTTTGGATCCAGTGTGAAAATTGATGAAACGTGGTCCATAGAGGTACTGAGGGTTGTAGCCTTCAGTCAGGGGGTCGTAGCTCCCTTCCAGGTGAGGCTGGTAAACGAGATCGGGGGGTCGTAGCTCCCTTCCAGGAGAGGCTGGTAAACGAGTCAGGGGGTTGGAGCTCCCTTCCAGGAGAGGCTGGTAAACGAGCGCAGGTGGGTGCCTGCGTGCTGGTCAAGTCTGCGCCAGCACATATGTTGTAATATGTTTTCTCTATAATAAAATATTGAAGGCTGAGCAACTGCAGCGGTGGTTTTCTCCCGACTTGGGTTTCCACCTAAAAATCCTGGTGTTCATGTGTGATGCTTTGTGTGATGGTTTATTCTGTTCTTACTGCACATGTTTACTGTTTATAGAACATCTAATGAATGAATGATGGAATGATATAAGTGAAGAACTAATGCCATAATTAGATCTCTGTGTATACGCGAGTTTCATAAAGGGTATCCGCGTATATACGCGAGTCTGTTTCAGGAAAATAGCGTATGGGATTTAGAAGCAAGAAAAAGTAAAAGTTTTGAATATACAGTAAATACTTATTCACCCCCCCCCCTCTCAGTATTTTTCTCAACAGCCTCTATCCATTTGGTAAAATAATCGGTGGCTATGAGGATCAATTTGTGTTGGGCTGAGGATGATGGGTGAATTTCCCCAACGAAGTCCAAACCCCATTGTTGAAAGGGAGCTTCAACACTGATGGGCTGCAAAGGTAGTTGTAAGAGTTTTCTCTTGCCATCAAAGATTCGACACTTGTGGCAGGACATGACTAACTTATGGGTGTCTGGGAAGAGAGTGGGCCAATATTATCCAGACCTGAGGATCTTGTTTGTTGTAGTTTTCCAGTTAATATGTCCTCCACATTCTCCCTCATGTAGCTCATGCATGATTTTTCCTGCATCAACCTCAAGTAAACATTTAAGCAAAATCCCCACAGCATTTTTCCAATACAAAACTCCATCTAATATACAATAATTTAAAGCCTTATGTTTGAAAAATCCATCTTTTGTTTTCGACAAAGAAGGAGGAGCATTCAGATAAAGCAACACATATATGATGTCAGCATACCAAGGAGAGTTCATGAATGTTTCTTCAATGAATGGTGTTGTGCATTCTTCTATCTCTTCCAAAACATCAACCATGTTCATATCTAAATCTTGGAAGTTAGACTCGGCCATGAGTTTTGCTAATCCTTGCCCTTTGACGAGTTTGGTGGGTTTGATCTCTAAGTCATATTCTAGAATAGTGGCAATCCATTTTCCCCTTTTACCATCAGGGTCCTGACTTAGAATATCTTTCACTACAGTGTGTGGCACAAAGACAATGATATGTGAATGTAAAATGTGCACCCTAAAGGCTTTTATTGCTTTCACCAGTGCTAAGGCTTGATTCTCCATGATATTATATTTGAGTGGAGCATCTCTCAAAGCTTTAATAAAAAAGGATATTGGTTGTTCCTGCCCCATGCTATTCTTTTGCAATAATACTGCAGCTATGGTATGTTCAGATGCAAAAGAGAAGATATAGAAATATTTGGTGAAATCAGGACTAATGAGAACTGGTGTTTGAGTGAGGGCTTGTTTTACTAGTTCAAATGATTGTTTAGCTTGCATTGTCCATTTAACACCTACTTCTTTCCTAAGCATATTAGTGATGTTTCTTAATAGCTCATCAAGTTTGGGGATGAACCTCCTTAAAAATTTATCTTCCCAATGAAAGATTGCAATTATTTGAGGTTTCTTGGGTGGATGATATTCAATATGCCATCAATCATTTTTAAGGTCTACTTTGATCCCTTCTTTAGAGATTATGTGACCAAGAAGCTTCCTTCTTGGAGGCCAAAGAGTGTCTTTTTGGGATTCAAAGACAAGCCAAACCTTCTGTATTTCTCGAAAACCTTTCTTAAATGGATCAAATGTTCTTCATCAGTTTTGGAGAAGACAGTAATATCATAAAGGTAAATGATTATAAAATAGCCTATGTCTTCTGAGAAGGCTATGTCCATGGCCCTCTGGAAAGTGGCCACTGCATTCATCAAACCAAACGGTGTTTTGAAATACATGAATGTCCCCCAAGATGTATTAAAAGCAGTTTTATGTTGATCACTTGGGAGTACCAAAACCTAATTGTAACCTGAGAACCCATCCAACAATGATATCCTTTTAGACCCAACCACCTTTTGAAGTATGTAATCCATCTTCGGCAAGGGGTAATTATCTTTCAGGGAGGCTCTATTTAGATTCCTAAAGTCAATACACAGCCTGATCTCCCCTATCTTCTTCCTAACAGATACTAGGTTGGAAACCCATTATGAATATCTGAGAGGAACTATGATCCTAGTGTCATACATTTTCCTAATCTCTTTCTCTACTGAAGGTAATAAAACGGGGTTTATCCTTCTTAGTTTCTATTTGAAAGGCTTTTGATTTTCCTTAAGAGGGATTTTATGTTGGATGATGCTAGTATCATAAGATTTCAGATATTTATAGTCCCATGCAAACACATCTATGAATTCTTTGAAAAGTGCTATGTACTGTTGTTTGACATGAGCTGGGAGGGTGCTGGACAACTTGATCATTTTGGGTTCAGTGGGGCTGCCTATGTTATGTTCCTCAATGTTAGTTTCTATAGGCTCTGTTTTTTGTTCTTTGGCTACATCGTTGAAATCGAATAGTTGTTCTAATGTTGCAAAGCCTTTTGGTATGGTATCACCTTTACATTGTAGGAATTTGAGGTCCTTTTGGTCTAGGTTGTCAAATAAATCTTCTTTCAAAAGGTGCTCAAACTGATTTATATGAGAAGAAAGGGAGGGCTCTGTTTCAGGGGTTTGTTCCTCATTGTAACAATCCTTTTCATGGTTGGAACTTGGTGTTACTGTGGAAAATTCATTCCTTGATTGCAAGAAATCATTTATGTTTTTATCATTTTCAAACACCTGCCAATAATCTTCATTGTCAGGCATTGATGGTATGTTTTTCACCTTTATATTGAATTTTTCATTTATCTGTGGTGTTTTGCAATTGCTGGTAGCAAAGGAAATATCATTGGCTAGATGGTTTTGAGCTCTTGGTATGAAAATGAGTTCATATTTTTCAAAGGTTTTAAGGTGATCAAGGGTAGCATTCCTATATTCTGAGTCTGGGTTTTTTGGTTGAATATTCCCCTTTGATTTGCCTGATGATTAACTCATAATCCCCTTGGACTGATATCCTCTTAACCTCTAAGTCTTTGAGAAAATGTAAGCCGAGGATGAGGGCTTCGTATTCTGAAATGTTATTTGTGCATGGGAAATCTAGTTTATAGGAGTATCCCTTGTTTGTGTTATGTATCCATACACTAGCCCCTGAACTGGCCTTGCTGCAAGAGCCATCAAAGCTCATTTTCCAAAGTGTTTCTATCTCGTTTTCTTTTTCTTTTTGCTGCCCAAGGTTGTTGAGACTTGGGGAATTTTGTGGTTGAGTGAAAGGCAAATATAAATGTTCTGGTGCACTAATTTCTTGCTTATTTTCCTTTTCTTGTTGGGTGATTTCATCTTCATTGAACAGGATAAAGGAATCTAAGTCTGAATGTGTGGAATAGACAGGCGTGTTGTTGGGTTTGTCTTTGCTTCTCACCATGTATTTCATGAGGGATTCCCTATATAATCTTCTAGTTTGACTAAACACTTGTATGGTGGCATAGGACATATCCATTTGAAGGCTTCCCTGAACTTTGGCTCCCCATGATCTAGACAATAGCATGCTATATTTTGGGGGAATGTCAGCTACCACTATATCCATTACTAGGCTTTTAGCAGGAATTTGTGACAGGTTAACACACAAATATTTGATTAAGCCCAAGCATTTGACCCTTCTTGAATCAAAAGAGTATAAGTCTTTATAGGGTCTAGTAATTTCCAAGCCTAGGGTTTCCATTACTACTTTGGGCATAAGGTTATGTGATGCTCTGGAGTCTAGCATGGCATTGTGTAGGATCTTATCATGTATGTTTAGACTAACATAAAAGGGAGGGACATCCCCTTCTTGGTATTTTCCTTCAATTCTAGGACCAAACAACAGTTATGGTTTGTCATCTTTCATATTTAAAGTATCAGTATCGATGTTTATATTCAGAGCTTTCAAAACTTGATTTTTGTACACTTCCTGAATTACCAGTTCAACAAGAGGCATGCTAATTTTGATCTTGTAAATTTCACCTTCGAGGCTGAAAGGAAGTGTCATTTTTGGCATATTCACATCTGTTTTTTCGCTTATGTTTCTTTCAACAGTTTTGGCTGGCTGAGTTTTATTAGGATTGGTAGTTGGAACCGCTTTGATAGGGCCACTAGCAGAAGTACTAGGGCAGCTCTTCTCCACACTTCTTTAGCTATTTTTATCTTTGTTTTGATCAGTTTTCTTGGCCAAGGTGTTGGTATTATTTGCTGATTTTTTAGGCTGATTCTCTGAGGTTTTTCCAACAGCAGTGTTAGTGTTTTTGTCATCAGGAATTCCATAATTGTGTTTTTGAACCCCAACCTATAATCTTCAGACTCTTCACGATTTTGTTCATTTTGTTCTGATGAGAAAATCCCTGTTATTCCTCAGTGAGGAAGATATCTTCTCCGCCATTAGATCCTATCAAGTTCACATGATTTTATTCCAGCCTATCAGTTTCCCCTTCATCCTCTTGTTCTACATAGTTTTGTTGAAAGGGAGGCCTAATTTGTTGGTCATTGTCTTTATGCCTATCTTGATTGGGAATTTTCCTAACGTTCTGGTTTTGATTTTGAGGCTGGTTCCTATTCTGAGCATTTGTTTGGACAACCAATCTCTCCATCATTTTTTATAACCTGTCCATGTTCCTAGCTAGATGGTCTAATTTTGAGTTAGATGTGGAAGGTGCAGTGTCTTCCCTATATGTTACTTTCTTTTCAGTCCTCATCCTAGCTCTCTTCTCAATCAGATTTTCTTCCACACTAAGAGCTCCCTTCTGCATATCTTCTAAAGTTAAGGGATCCCTTTCTCTCAACTGATAGGCCATTTTGGGATCAAATCCTTCAGGGAATTTGGCCAAATCTGAGCCTTGTGGGGGTTTCAAATCTGGGGGTAGTGTGTTATAAACACTATTGAACCTAGTGCAATAACTTTGAAAACTCTCCCCAACGTTTCTCTTGAGGTTTTTGTAATCTGAAAGTATTTGGAGAGGGTTATTCCTCATTTCCCATTTGTTTATGAATTTTTGGTGTAAAGAAGGGAGGTCATTTATACTATTAGGAGTTAAACCCTTAAACAATTTCTTGGCTTCTCCTCCTAAACTTTGGGCAAAGATTCTCATCTTAATGGTCTCGTCTTCTATTTCCATATAATCAAAGCCATCATTCATCTTCTCTACATGTTGTTGAGCAGTAGTGGATTCATTTCCTGTGAAATGGGGAATTTTGGATTGATATTCATTGGGTAAAGGAACCAGAGGTTGTGGTAATGCTAGTGGAGCATACCATGCTGCCATGATGGGAAATAATTGGGGATTTATAGGAGGTATATTTACAAGAGGGGAAGTGGGCTGAGCTAGAGTGTTTTGAATAGTGTATGTGTGTGCAGGAGTAGAAGAAACACTTGGGCCAGCAAACTGATGATGAGAATATTTGTTATGGAAGGAGCTGAGGTGAAGCAGAAGCTGGGAATCAGGTGGAGTAGAAGGTGAGGCTTCTCTGCTACAGCTCTGTTGCAAATCTGTGCTTTCAAAGTCAGCTTGGTTTAAATCACTTTGAGACTTATTTGTAAATAGGTTCTTTGTGTGAGGTAAGTCAAAGTGATGGTTTTTCAAGGCTGTGAGATTTTCAGGGACATATATTGTTCTTGGGATGGTCTTATCAGTAGTTGATTTTCTGGACTTAGAAGTCTTCCACAAAATTTTCTCTGGATTGTCAACTATAGTGGGAGGATCAGGATCTGGATGGGATCTAGTATTGACCCTATGTGAAGCCAGATTTCAGCTTCAAAACTTGGAGAGGCTTCAAACTTCAAACTCTTTCAAAGGCTTTCCTCTCACAATGATTTTCATAACATAAGAATAGGATTCCGAATCTCCTCAAGGTTGGTTAACCCAATCCCAAAGAAATCAGGAGTAGTAGTGGAATAATAGGCCTACTGGGGCTAGTGGAGTCGCCAAGTGGAAATTTTTAGCTTTTTGAAAGTAAAATTTTTATGGTCCACCACCAATGTTTATTATGAAACCAATCTAATTTTTTTGGGTTTTTTTAGTTTTTTGTAGTTTTATGGTTGTGTGAGTGTCCTATACCTATTTCAACACTTAGCTAAGATGGTGAAACAAACAGAGTCTACTCTATGGCTAACTAGCTGGATTCTTCAAAGTTTGATAAGGGTCTCTTAGAATCCTAAGGGCTACTTAGATTGCCATTGATTCAGACAGGTCCTATCATGATCACCATTATGTTGGTAGTGCTTGAAAAAAGCTAATTTCACTTGAATGAATACTGAGTGTTTTGTTTAGGGACTTTTACTTAGAAAGGTCCCACCGTGATCGCCAAAATTTTGGGGTCCTATCATTTGGCTGATTGGAAAACCAAATGACAAGGAAACATATAAACCAAGCTTTAGAGCTCTAGGATCTAGCCCTCCTAGTCTCAGAGAGGGATCTCTCAATATGTTTGTAAGGATATAGTTTTATGCTTTTATGAGGTTGATTTTGGGCTAGTTATGAAGTACAAGTTTTTTTGTTTTTTTAGTTGGACATAGATGATCTAGGAAGCATAGATAGAGTGTGGAAATCTACAAGCCATTGGGCAATGGAGTCATGTGGAAGTCTAAACAGTTCCGATTGATGAATTTAGGGAACCAAAGGGCAAATCTAACTTAGTCAATGGATCTGTGGGATCATATAGGTGGGATGGGATGAACATCTAGGATTTGGAAGGAAAAGTAGAGCTTTAAGGGCTGTTAAGACTCCTTAATCATGTATACCTTTCAATGAAGGGACTTGCAACACTATCTAAACATAAAGAAATATTCAATAGCCAGGGCTAACCATGAATCCTACCAACATACTTTATGCAGATAACATAAACACGACAGACTTTCAAGTAAGACAAAGAAGGAGAGGAACACTCTGTTTCGTCTAATTGTTTCACTTAAAGGAGTTAGAAAACATACAAGAAACACAACTAATTGCACCCATAAAAGTGGGAACACCCAAGCATCTAAGTCTGCAATTATGAAGACCTTAAAATATGAATATCTCAGCAAGAAACATAGGTTAATATCAGAACAAATCCTCTCTTTCAAGTTGCAAACAATAACGTTTGAAGGATGCTTTCAGAAATAGCTTTCAAGAGGCAGTAAGTAGACAGGGCAAACCATAATTCTCCCCTGATACCAACTATTTGAACTATTCTGAAATAAACAAGCTTAAGGGTTTCAAAGCAGTAAAACTACTAAACAAAACCTTCAGCAGATGAAAACATAAAGGAAGTGAAGAGTAAACAGGCCTAAGGTGCTTCTAGGAAACATTTCTTAGCCTAAGCTTTTTACTCTACTACAAGCAAAGCATAATGGAACAAAGTGGAAAAACAAGAAATAACATTAACAAATAGAGAGTACTTCACCAAAACCAAGCTCGTGGATCCAATGGTCCAGCCTCCTTCATCAACAGAAAAGAAAATACATCTCACAACATCAATTATTCCTCAAAAACAATAGTCTATGTATTACTTCGGAATTCACCAAATTCCAACCCTTTACAATGAGATTTCGAATAGGATTTATAGGTGAATGGGGAGGAGTGGTGACAGATATGGTCTTAATGGTTAATTAAAACAGAGGAGAAAAGCATTTGAATGCCCATTCTGTGCCATAAATATTACATTAATTTCTTGCCCATTCTTCTTATTCAACCTTGCATTAACCGATGGTACCAATGTAGTAGTTTTCCTGTCTTTGGGGCATGTCTGGTAGACATGGTAATAACTCAAAAGTATGTTCTTTGAAGATAACCATGGCTGAAGTACTATGTCTGACTTCTGAAAAAACTAACTGTCATATTTCAAGTTTTGTAGCCCCACGTCTTCTTAATAACTGTTCTGACAGTTTTAATGAAGTTCTGTCATAAGAATGGTTGTCATAGTGTCTTTGAAAAGTAAAGCAGACTGCAGGTGTCCTTTTGGTGGAGCAATAGCTTCTGTAGATGTGGCTCTGAATTTCCTCTGTTGATCTGTCTTGTTTTCCTTTGTGTACAGGTGGCTCGACTTCCTTCTGCACTGGAGGGTTTGATGTGTAATCAATGTCCATGAAACATTGATTAAACTTTGTGTTTCGACCCCTTTGTCCCTTTTCTTCACTGAATTTTCAGCCACAGAGGATCGTCATCCTCGACCTCTACAACTAAATTGCTGTGGGACGGTTATTTATCTCGGGATTGCCATTAAACCTACAAAAAACATTAAACATATTAAATAAAACTTGCAGAGGTGGTTTGACTGCTTCAGAGGGCTCGAGCGTGGGCGGAGGAGCAGTGTAGAGGCAAGATGAATGCAGTGGGGAATGATTTCATGGCACAAAACCACGAAAACCAGGGTCAGAACTGAGTTTGGCGCGAAGAACAAGAAGAGTGATTTTAGGGAATACTAGAGGTGGTATTCGCGTGGGGAAAAGATGTTAAGTGGTAATGGGAAAGGAGAATGTGATACACGCCAATGGTTGACACGTATGCTCCTGAAAACTACCCATTTCGTGTTCAAGTTCACGGAGGAGAGGGGGAGAAAAATGGACGCGAAATGGGATCTGGGCCGCTAGATCTAGGGGGTGCACATCTATGGCTGAGGATAAGCACAGAGGGATAAGAGAAACATGGTGGTAGGAGATGGTGGGGCTGGGCTGATGCGTGCTCTAAGAGAAAAAATTTCCCTTTGCATTGGAAACGGGTTTTGGATAGCCACAGAAAAACAGGCACGGAAATTTCTGTGGACCGTTAGATTTGGGGGGGGGAGGCCAGATCAATGAAGGAGATCTCACGGAAACACAATGAAAAGGCCCCGCGTGGTCGGGTGGGACCAGCAGGAATATATGAAAAATTGAAAGAAAATATTTATTGCGGGGGCACTTTGAGGTATGGACAAATCTGTAGGTCGGGTGCCTCCATAGTGATCCTGAGCTGTTGGATCAAGATTTCACGCATCCTAAGGAGTCAACTACAGGGGCGCTACTATGTTTGTCCTATGTGTATAAAGTGCCCGTAGGTGAAGAAAAATGGAAAACAACATGGGCCGTCGGATCCGTGATATGGACGGTGGGGGACGCATCGCCAGATCGATAATCGGTTGAACAGAGGGTCCGAGGAGGAAAAATTTGGAAGTGGCGATATGCGATGAGCGATGCGATGATATCAGAGCAATGCGATGATATCGGAGTGATGGTTTAGCGCTCGGTTACGGGGTGTGGTCATATGAGAAGCAGGGAAAAATATTTTAAGCCCTCGGAGGATCGCATCAGTGGGAGAAAAGGGGAAAGGGAAGCGGGCATTTGGAATTTGCAATTTGCGATTGCCGATTTACCGAGGAATGTTGGATCTGAAGCTATATCAACGGTGGGGATTTTATCATGGAGGAGATGCATCGGCACTTCGCATATCAGGGAAAAAGGAAATGGGCATGAAGATTTTGAAGTCGCTCATGGCCGATAGGCATAGCGCCTTGGTCACGGGCGTGGTCACAAGGTGGGGAAAGGGGCTAGGGGCCTAAGCAAAAGCGCTTAAGGCCCTACATGTAAAAATGAAGTTTTAGGCCGAAAATGGAGGTTTTTTAATGGTTTTTGGAGGTCTTGATAGGATGAAAAAGGGTTTTAAAATCAAGTAAAATGGATTCATATGGTTTAAGAGGGGATTTTTAGGGAAATAAGGGGTAAAACAGGAAAGAATGGGTGAAATGAAGGGGTTCTTTAGGGGGATTTTCCAAAGGAGAAAAAGATGGAAAATGGGTCTGAAAACAGTCTCCTTTATAGCAGCATGGCTTCTTTGAGGAATCTTGAAGGAAGATCATCAATGGAATGGATTTCTTGGACAAGTGGAAACAGCAAGGCTTCAAGAAGTCACAGATTTTTGCATGAAATTTTTTTCTTGAAGACTAATAGGATCCGTTTGAGCCATCTTTGAATATGTCAAAATTATGGATGGCTAACAGGTTATTTGAATACCGATTATGATTCTATTTGAATATGATTAAAGTGCTTGATTAATGATTCAGTGAATAAGTTGTTGTGGTTATAAGTTTCAGTTTGATGAATGTTCTTTGAGCTTAAATGTGTGGAGTGGGTCTAGTCTGAAAATCTGATGAAAAGAGGCCTACAAGTTGTGTTGCACTGAATTTATTAGATCCAGTGTGAAAATTGATGAAATGTGGTCCATGGTGGTGCTGAGGGTCGAATCCTTCAGTGAGGGGGTCGTATATTCCTTCTAGTAGTTGTTGGTAAACAAGAAGTAGGGGTCGTAGCTCCCTTCCAGTGATAACTGGTAAACAAGATCAGGGGGTTGGAGCTCCCTTCCAGTAGTAGCTGGAGAATGAGAGAAGGTTGCAGCCTTCTATAGGTGGGTGCCTGGGTGCTAGTATGAGTCTGCGCCAGTACAAGATTGTAAGCAATTTTCTTTATAATAAATATTGAAGACAGAGATGAAAACAATGGTGGTTTTTTCCCAAATTGGGTTTCCACCTTAAATATTGGTGTTCATGTGTGTTGCTTATGTGTGATGATTTATTATGTTCTTACTGCACATGCTTACTGCTTACTAAACATCTGATGAATGAATGATGCATTGATCTAAGTAAAGAATTATATGCATAATAAGATCTCTAGCCATATGAAAGTTTTATTAAGGATATCTGTGTGTATACATGAGTTGGGTTCATTAAAGTCACGTATCGAATTTAGTAAAGAAAAATTAAAAGCTTTCAATAAGCTCTAAATACTTATTCACCCCCCCCCCCCCCCCCCCCCTCTTTGTATTTTTCCCAATAGGCTTTTGTTGGAGGATTCTGCAAGTCCATTACCTTGAGGGTAATAGGCAGTAGAATGGCCAAGGGTAATGTGTTATTTGTTACAAAATTATAATATCTTCTTATATTTGAAAGCAGTTTCATTATCAGTAATGAGCTTTTGTGGGCATCATCTTGAAAGAATATTGTTTTCAAGGAATGAGATGATGACAGAATCAATGGCTTGTTTAGGAGGAATGGCTTCTATCCACTTGCTGAAATAATCAGTGGTTTTCAAAATCCATTATGCTGGGCTAAGGAGGGTGGGTGAATTTCACCAATGAAGTCTAGACCCCATTGCTGAAATGGTATTTATATGGAGATGGGTTTGAGGGGTAAAGGTAATAGTTTTTTCTTCCCTTCAAATATCTGGAATTTTTGAAAGGAGGTCACATACTTTCTAACATCTGCAAAAAGAGTGGGCCAGTAAAAACCTGTCCTCAATATTTTATCAGCAGTTGATTTCTAGTAAAGGTGTCCTCCATGGTCACATGCATGAAACCCTTGCATAACTTTATCAGCTTCATCTTTTAATAAACAGTTCAGTAGTATACCACCATGATCTTTCCAAAATAAAGCACTATCTATGATACAGTACTTCATTTCTTGCATTTCCAAAAATATGGCTTTAGTTCTAGATAAACGAGGATGAGCTCGTATATTTAGTAAAACAAATACAATATCTGCATACCAAGGCGAGTCAATGAAAGCTTCACTGATCTGTGGAGTCACCATCTCATCCTGATCATCTAATTGAGTAATACAATTTATTTCTAAGGCCTGATAGTTCGATTCAGCCATGAGTTTCACTAAACCTTAGCCTTTAATCAGTTTGGTGGGCTTAATTTCAATATCATATTCCAAAATAGTGGCAATCCATTTGCCTCTCTTTCCATCAGGCCCATTCTGAGTCAGAATATCCTTTACCACTGCATTTGGAACATATGCAATTATGTGTGAATCATGGAAAATTTTAGGGGCTAATATTCACAGGTGGGCTAATTTTCCATGATTTTTCCAAAAAAAATATTCGTCAATTTCTATTTTTTATAAAAATGATTCGCCCAAATTTTACGATATAAAATTATTTTACATTAAAAATCGCCAAAGTTATATATAGAGTATATATAAAATCATAAAAATTTGAATAATTTTACAAATGCATCAATAAACATTTTATGGTTTTCATATTAAGGACTAGTGAGATTCGCCAATTTTTGAAACTTCAAGATAATTTTCCATCCTTAAAATTTTCCTTGGTGTGAATACAAGATGTATACTCTAAAATCTTTAATAGCCTTCACTAAAGAAAGTGCTTGTTTTTCCATTATGTTGTACTTTAGTTCTACATATCTTAAATATTTGCTGAAAAAAACAATGGGTTGTTCTTAACCCTGATCATTCTTTTGCAACAAGACTGCTGCAATGGTATGTTCTGAAGCAAAAGAAAAAATGATAAAATATTTTTGGAAATTGGGACTTATTAGGACAGGTGTTCTTGTAAGGGATTTTTTTATTGATTCAAAATATTTTTTGGCCTCTACTTTCCATTTAAGTGTTGAATCTCTCCTTAACATGTTATTCAATTCTCTGATTAGTTCTGCTAAATTAGAAATGAATCTTCTAAGGAAGTTAATTTTACCTAAAAATTCCTGCAATTCTTTGATGTTTCTAGGATGACTTATGTTCAAAATTGCCTCTATTCTTGTTGCATATATTCTAATTCCCTCTTTCGAAATTATGTGTCCTAAAAGTTTACCTTCTTCTAGTCCAAAGAGTGTCTTTTTGGGATTGAGTGAAATACTAAATTTTCTGCATTTAATAAAAACTCTTCTCAAATGATATAGATGTTCACTGTTTATTTTGGAGAATATTGTTATGTCATCTAGATAAATGAATAAAAATTCATGAATCTCTTTGGAAAAATCTATATCCATAGCTCTTTGGAAGGTAGCTCCTACATTCATCAATCCAAAAGGAATTTTCAAATACAGGAAAGTACCCCAAGGAGTGGTAAATGTTGTCTTTGCTTGATCTTTGGGTTGAACTAGGATTTGATTGTATCCAGAAAAGCCATCAAGCAATGAAATTATGGATGATCCAACTACTCTCTGTAAAATATGACCCATTTTGGGGAGAGGATAGTTATATTTTAGTGAAAATTTTGTGAAGTTCCGGAAATCGACACACAGTCTGATTTCCTCTGTTTTCTTCCTAGTGGGAACTAAGTTTGAGATGCAATCAGAATATCTGATAGGTGCTATGATTTGTGCCTCATGCATCCTTTTTACTTCGTTTTCAATCAACGGCATAAGAACATGATATATTCTCCTAAGCTTATGTTTAAATGGTTTATGATCTTCTTTTATGGGTATTTTATGTTGAATGATGTTGGTGTCATAATATTCAAGGTCTTCATAACTCCAAGCAAAGACATCTTGAAATTATTTAAATAAACTTATGTATTTCAACTTTTCTACTTGAGGTAATGCTTTGGATAGTTTGACAAGATTGGGTTTTTCTTCAGCTCCTATGTTACATTCTTCTATGTCTGATCTTAAAGGCTCCATTTTTGGTTTTCTAGCTACATCATTTGAATCAAACAAATCTTCTAATGGGGCTAATCCCTTAGGAAAAATGTTATTTTTAAGGTTTAAAAACTCTGAATCATCATTTGCTATTTCTTCTATTTCTACTTTCTCTAATTTATCTATTTCTACTTGAGTAAATTTAGTGGGTTCAGTCAAATCTAAATTATTTACATCTAACTCACTATCTATAGTGTCATATTTTGTACAATCAGTATCTATGTTACCATTTTGGAATTCTCCCTCAGCATTCATAAAATTTTAGATTTGAGAATATTGTGAAAATATCTGCTAGTGTTTTAAGTTATCTGGAATAGTAGGCCCGTGTCTTACCTCTGTAGTGTACTGGTGGTTTGGCTGAAAAGGAAATTTGTAGGTACTGGAAAAAGTAGCCAAACTGTAAGCCTGCACATTTTGTTTCCTTTGAATGATAGCAAAGTCAATTTCAAGCAATACTTTAATCAAATATAGAACAGTTTCTCTGTATTGGTTAAGTCTAACATTACTCACAGAATACTCTCCTCTGATTTGTTTTATGATCAATTCTGAATCTCCCATGATAGAGACTCTCTTGGCTCCTATGTTTCTTACAAATTGCAGTCCTAAGATTAAAGCTTCATACTCAGCCATGTTATTTTTGCATTTAAAGTTTAATCTAAAGGAATTACCTTCAGAATGATTATTTTCCATGTTGTGAATCCAAACTCTTGCACCTGCTCCTAATTTGTTTACTGAACCATCAAAATCTAGGTGCCACATAGATTCATGAAATATATTATCACTGACAACTTCTTTATGTTTCTATTTTACAACTGTGTTATTGTCTTTTCCAACGTCCTAACTACATAAAATGAAAGAATCCATATCATAATGTACAAAATAAATAGGATAGTTCTATGGTTTTTCCGCACTACTGACCATGTATTTCATTAAATTTTCTCTATAGAGGTTTTTAGGCTAACCAAATACTAAAATTGTGGCATATTACATGTCTAACTATAGAGATCCCTACAATTTTACTCCCCATGAGTGAGATAATAGCATTCCATACTTTGGAGGGATATCAGCAACTACAATATCCATGACAATACTCTTACCTGAGTATTGGATTAGAGTGACACACACGTCTTTTATTAGGCCAAGACATTTAAATTTGCTAGAATCTAAAGAGAAAATATCTTTGTATGGTCTAGTTATATCTAAATCCAATGTTTCCATTATTTCTTTTGGCATTAAGTTGTGTGATTCTCCTGAATCTAGCATAGCATTGTTTAAAATTTGATCATGAATACTCAAGCTAATGTAGAAAGGAGGAACACCACCTTCTTGATGTCTTCCATTTACCTCAGGAACAATTAGTAATTCTGGTTGATCATTATTTAGATCAACAGAGTCTTCTCCTTCATTTATGTTCAGTTTTTCAGTGATTTGTGATTTATATAAGCCATGTTTTACCAACTTTGTTAAAGGAATTGGTATTCTCAATTTGGCTATTTTAGTTTGGATATTGAATGGAACTTGCGGTTTTCCTAACTAAGTAATTTCTTCCCTACCAATTGCAGTTTGAGTGTTTTTCTCTTCTTTATTTCCAGTTGGTTTTTCAGTCTATGTTTCCACTATTTTGTTACTTTAAATCTTCTTATCTGGTGTAGTTTGGGTGGCAGTTGTGGGTTTGGCAGAAGTTGTTTTGGCAGTAGCTGGAGTTTTGACACTATATGATTTTGAAGTATCAGCAGAAGTTTTATCAGTAATTTATTTTTGAATGTTAGCTGAATTTTTAACAATGACAGATGATTGAGGATCATCAGGTGTGATATGTACAATTTTTGGACTGGGTGTAATGTTTCAAGTGGAAGTTTTCTGAACTTCCCTAGGGAGAATTTGCAACAGTTTTGCTGTAGGAGCTTCTAATGTTTTCTTGGTCTGATTTTGGGTAGTTTTCTTAGTAGGAGCTTCTGTTTTTTTCTTACTTCTAAGGTTATATTGCTTGTGAACTTCATTAATGGAAAATTCATAACCTTGTTTATAATCAAAAGAATCTCCAGATTCTAACTATAACTATTGTAGCATGTATAATTCCTATTCTTCTTGGGTAATAAAAATAGTATTATCATCATTTATTCCCATTAAATTAATCTGAGTGTATTCATCTCCTTTATTTTTGTGAGAACTTTTAGGATATTTCTCTTGGAAAGGTGGTATTATTTGTTGACCAGGTGCTGATTCTCTAGATTTACCAGTGTTGGGATTCTTCCTAAGGCCTGGATATATTATTTGAGTACCTTGTTGTTGATTATCCCACCGTGATTTTCTTTCCATATTTTCTAATCTATACATCATTATTTCCATGGATTTTGCTAAGATATCTATCTTACTGTCTGATGTGGATGGTTCATCCTTAATAGTTACTCTTCTTTCATTTCTCAATCTAGCTCTTCTAGCTAACAAATTTTCTTCTACACTAACAATATTACTTTGCATCTGCTCTAATGTATCAAGGTTTCTTTCTCTCAGTTGGTATGACATATCAGTATCAAAACCATCAGGGAATTTTCTTAAATCTAGATCTGGTGGGGGTTAGATGTTTGCTGGAATAGCATTGTCAATACTATTAAATCTAGTACAATAGTCTTGAACAGATTCATTAGGTGATCTTTTTATGTTTTCATATTCAAACAATATTCGTAAAGGATTCTTATTTTTCTCCCATCTATTGATAAACAATCTATGGAAAGCTTCTAAATCAACAATATGACTTTCAGGTAAATCTTTAAACCATTTCTTTACTTCTCCAGCTAATGTCCAAGCAAACAATCTCATTTGAACATCAGATTCATCAATTTCATGCAATTCAATGTAATCAGTCATTTTATTAACATGTTGTGCAGTGTATTGACCAGTACCATCAAATTGAAATATTTTACTTTGTTAGTCTTGGGGCATGGCATGTAATTGAGCAGGTAGGGCCAAAGGAGCATATCTGGCTACCATGGCTAAGATTATAGCTTGGCTAGGAGGTAAAGTGGAATTACTTGGAGATGATATTGAAGTACTTGTAGATGAAGTTGGAACACTTGAGGATGTAGTTGGGTTGCTGGAAGATGTGCTTGGAAATGAGGTTGACGTACTAGAAAATGTAGCAAAAGTTCTAGAGGATGAACTTGAAGTGTTTGGAGATGGAAATAAAACTCTAGGTTGAAGAGGAATCTTGGGAATGAATTATTCGGTGGAATGAAGTGTAGTGGAAATAATAGATGAGGTGGTACTAAATAAATATGAATTTACAGACTCTGAATGAATGGTAGAAGGCTTAGGGGTATAAGAAGATGAATCAGTTAATTCAATAGAATCTTGAAGATAGGATTCATCAATATCCTTAATCAAAGTTATAGTTAAAGCTTCAAGTTTATCAAAGGTTCTAGAGCTTGTTGATCTGAATCAAGTGAAATAGTCCCCTTATTACATTATCATAGATTTAACTTTCAAATTTAGTTCTGTTATCACTCATATTTTCCTTGAAGTTTTTAGAAAAGGAAAGGGGTCCGAGGTAACCACAAACTAACTTTTAGGTACAGAATCTAGCCAAACTGTACCTAGAGAGGGCTCTCTCTGTAATATTTAGCTTGGTTTTGAAAGATATTAGGCTAGTTATGAAAGTCCAGGGATTTTGATTAAAATTGGGTGATGAACTTCTATAGCAGAGGGTGAGACTGAGTAATTTAGTCCATTAGGCTAATGGAATCAAAGAAAATGGCTTAACTGGATTTAGTTTCTTAACAAGGGATGGTTTCATAGGGCAAGGTAATTGAATAGGGAACAATCATAGACCTAAAATGAATGGAATGGACTCGAAATGGGTGAAGGGAAATTAAGAATCCTTCAATATTTTCGAAAGAGGGAAACTGAATGATTATTAACAAAGAGCAATTAAGAGTTCGTTATCAAATAATCAGAATGGAAAAACTAGAAAACAGGAGCAATTAAGAATTCACTGTTTAAACTAGTTTAGAAGAAAACATTAAGAAAAACAACGATTGAAAACATATTTCACTTAAGCACTTTCTGAATTATTCCTTTTCGTTAATCATTCAGATATGAAACATTAATAGTATAGTAAATAAGTATAAAACTTTAAAACATAAGAGATAGATGACTTATTGATCCGTTTTTTATTCAAGAATCCTGTGAAAATTTCTTTGCATCAATTCCTGATCCATCTAGCCATGCAAAAATTGTCCAACAAAACTTTATTCCAAAGTAATAAATATTACAAAAAAATCTATGAATTCCACCCCCTCAATACTCCAATCGAGGGAGTATTTATACAAATAATTATAAAAAATATCTCCTAACAAAATGAGATATAATCTAGGATGACTCATGGATATATTACAAGAAAATAGAGACAGATGGTCTCGTAGATAAGAGAAAGGATAACCGATGTTGTGTTGTTTCCTTCTTTTGAGAATGTGCTGGAGGTAGGCCCTATGATTGGGCTTGTTGTTGTCCTCTTTAGTAATTCTGTGTTGGCTCCTCTATTTTACTGATACTCTTTACATGTACTGATACACTTTGACTTTTGTTCTATCTTTGTTTATCCTTTTTTATCATGTCTTACTGTAGTAAATAATAAAATTTCATGCAAGGATAATATTTACAAAAGTTCTAACATCTCTTCCCACCATTTAGCTTCCGATATTCTGGTTCTTTGCAGCTTCCTCAGAGTTTCATCTGTCTCTGTATATCTGAAGAAAGTAGGCTGAATTGGGAATAAATGCTTTACCTCATGCTCGAGATAAAACAAATTTTCCAATCTGTTATGAAGAATTTTGCCTGTAGGCAATGCTGCTGCTGCTGATGAACTAGTTGAGGAGCTGGCTTGATTGTCAGCATGCTTGTTCAATTTCTCAACATAGTTTTCCAGGCTCATAAGTTTATCCTCTGAAATTAAAGGACTTGGAAATCCTTTACTCTGCAAAATATTGAATCTCTCTGTAAAGGCATTGACTTCTTCCTGCATATCAGAGCATCTTCTTTCTAGATTCTACATCAGAGTTCTTTTAGTAAAAACTCTTTTAATCTCCAAAATTGTTCCTGTTCTATCTTGGATGCGTAGTTCTTCAAGTTGATATCTGTTCTTGGTATTCAAAAAGTGTATAAGTTCATTAGCTTCTTCAGGCATGTTTCCTAATTCTTCTCTCCTCTGACTATTAGGGATTTCTTGAACAGATTCTACTTCTGGAAGAGGATTTAATTTTTGTCTTGTAACATCAGGTTGTTCTGAAGATCCACTGATAGGGGTAGCTGCTTCTGCATCTCTCTTTTTACCTTTTTCTACATTGAGAGGAGTTTGTAAAACTGAAATTTCTACCACATTAATCTGAGTAGGAGAAGTCTGTATTTGGCCTGTTCCTTAGAAGTTTTAGTTTGTTCTGTCATTGTGAATTTTTCTGTAACTTGTATATCAGCCTCTTTCTCCTTCCCTTTAGATGCTACTGTAGCTGATGCACTGATTTCCTGTAAATTTTTCTAAGAAGTTCCAGCTGAAGAAGGACCAATTCCTAGTCCTTGCACCTGTCCAAAAGAGTCTAGGTCAAGTATTTTTTCAAGGTCTTTCATAACATTTTCAACACTGACCTGTTCACTATATTTTTATATCAATGTTCCTTCCATCCATTCATCCATATTTGCATATTGTTCAATTTCTGGAATCCTATGATGAAGGTATGGTGACAATTTGTTTTTTATCCTCCTATCACAAATAAAGCTATTTGGGTCATAAGGTACCCAGTAGAAATTTTTTTGCAATTTAAAATAGTCTTCTAGGATCCTTTCAGCTTCTTTTCCTGCATCTCTAGAATTGCAGACAAAAGGACTTAATTGACTCTTAATTCTGAGTTGAGCTTTTTTCTTTCCATTGCAAAAATGGACTATGTCTGAATTTATCATCTGTCTAAAATACTCTAAGGCAAAGAGCCTCATTGGGACATATTTTGGTAACTTGAAAGGACATAGCTCACACCCATTTATTCTAATTTCTGTATGATTCCGGTATAGGTACCAATCACCTATCTTTTATTGCTTTGAGAGTTGGAGAATTTTCTTCATGTCATTATTGACCCTAGGAGGGGAGAGTCCTATTAATAAAGTGGTTGTAGGGTGCACAAATAGGTCAATGAACTCATTTTAATAATAAGGAGAATCGGAGGAATTATGAGTGATTGTAGACCAAAATATTACAGACCTAGGATTTCCTTTGGCATCAAGTTTCTTGACATGGAAAGGGAAACTCTCTGATTGATAGTAAAGCATGAGATGGTATATAACAGAGGAATAATTGAACACTCTTTCATTTTCTAATCTCATGAACTGATCATGGATTTTATCAGCTATGTAGGAAGCAAAATCATACTTGACAGCAAGGGGCTATCCAGGGGTAAAAATTGACAACAATATTAGGGTTAATTGATCAACATATTCACTAGTATTGAAACCCATTATAGAGGATATCATATTCAGAATGAGTCTTCCCACATCAGTGAAAAAGGTATATCCATATAGGGGAGAGCCTCGGGGCTGATGTTCTGGAAACATGAAAGTTTGGCAAAGGCGATTTAACTCTTCTTGGGATAAATTGGCCGATTTCTCAAGTAAATTTCCCATGGAAAGGGGAGTCAAGGCTTGACTAGGCTGAAATTGTAACATTTCATTGATAGACTGAGTAGTTATTAGGAAAAGGACGGTTTGAATCGGGGACAAGACTGCTCGTTTATTGGGATCATAATTTGCATGGCAGTAATGGATTATCTTAGGAAAAATGTGGACTGAGGGAAGAAGATACATGGGAAGATTGGATTCCCATAGTGCAAAAATGTCAGAACCATTCAGGTATTTATCTCTGCAGTGGAAAAAAATTCGAAGAGGATTTTCATTGAGGATGAGGTCTTTAATTTGGAAATCCCTATCTGCAAGATGCAGATAGTCTAAATCTATGTGACGGGTATTCAGGGGTGCGACATTCAAAGCCACGGGAATTTCCATTTTTGGTTCTTGTGGATTCAGAAATGAATTCGGGTTTTGATGAAAAAAAACAGGCACAATCACAGGTTTGGGAACACAATTGAAATTTTAGGGATTGAGGAATAAAATGAAGACCAATCTTGAACCTTGTTTCAGTTTTCTTGTGTGGAATTAAAACAAAAACCATGATTTTGTAGAGTTCAATTGGAAATTTGGGTAAATACCTGTTTTCTGGGAAATAAACACTGACGAAAACAGGTGTTGGCTATGGTGGATGAATTCTGGATTTCTCGATTGCAAATTTCCACAGCAAGGTGGTGGTTGACAATCTTCACAGTTGGTTTTTGAAGTTTTTCATGGGACACTGGTCGTTGTACAAAATAGTGAAAATAACGCGCGTTGGTGTTTTATTTACAAATTCAAAGGTTGGCGGGTTTTTTATTATTATTTTTAATGGACGACGTCAGCAAGTACAATGGCTTTGTCAAGGGAGGCAAGCGGTAAGTGGTATTCATCGCACAACTTTTGGGGACGGGCGGTTTTCAACGGAGGGCAAGCGATTCCATACGATACACAACACGTGGCGCGACACTGTTTAGAAAATCGGTTGGCCATCACGCATTATCGTTCGGACGTGGATGCGTAGTGATATGGACGTCGACCGTAGATCTCAGATTGGTCGATCGAACGGTCTTCGGAAAGGGAAGATGACGGGAAATTAATAGTGCGGGGCCAATGTAATTTATTATGAAATAATCACATCGGGGGGGATTCTGTTGGTGGATTAGGTTATTAATTAACCATGAGGGTTAATTAATCCCTTTATACGGCAAAGTGTCAGATTTATTTATTAATTGGAAATTTTCAACCAATTAATCACAATTAATAGTTATATGGTTATTTTTCAACCAAAGGGGCGAGATAATGTATTAATTTGGGAATTAAAATAATACGGGAAAAAGGGGGAATTTGTAGTGATTTAAATAATAAGTTATAAATTAATATGGAAAATGAATAAAAGCACTAAGTGTAAAACATTAGGTTATTGTATTTAACTTATGCCTGAATGAGAAGTGTTTTTATGAAATATTGCATAATTTTCCTAAGTAAAATGGGATTTTACTCAGGAAAATATTTTTTGGATGTGAATGAATGATCTTATGAATGGATTTAAGTACTTAGGCTTTTCCAATTATTGGACCGAGGGTCCGGTCCCTCCAAAAGTCAAGGAAATGCCTTGAGCCCCTCTAATTTTCAAATACCTTAGTACTTAGGGGAAATTAGTGAAATTTTTAGGGGAAAATGATAAGGGAGGTTAATAATTTGTCTTTGCTTTGCTTGAAATTCTTCCAGTGTAGTGTCTGCCTGTGCACTTGTGATGAAGGTAAATATTTAACACATCTAGAATCATTATCCATCACATGTAATTATGCAACATCATCTACCTACCCTACCTACTTTACCTTACCATTTTTTCTTCCTTATTAGGGTGCACTTAGACTGGAAAACTGTTTCGGGGAAAATCACCCTAGAGGTTCGTTGGGTTACAACCTCCACAGAGCAGGGGCATGCTACTTAAGAAGGACTCACACAACCATGCATGTTCAGAAAAACTAAATAGAGTAGATCGAGGAAGTTACCCGCAGGTCCTACGGTTGAAGCAGATCCCGCAGGGTCCAAACCCCCAGCAACCGTCCTTCCTTCTTAACTTGAAAGACAAGAAGAAACAAGCACGAAGAACTGGTTGTACAGCATATATCTACTCTAAATGTTAGTGAAATTCATATAAAACATCATATAAAACATCAAATAAACCATAATGAATGCTTAAATAACAATTTTCTCATATATGTAAGCAGACACTAACACGTATATTTCGAGAACAAGACGGTACTTCTGTATTATAAATAGCATGTACAAAAGTAACGAGTGGAGAGATCACCTGAATCCTTCCATGATCTTCGAGCAGACCGTCGTCCGGATCCGTCCCGCCCTTGCCTCGCTAAGACTCCTTCCAAACTGGTGCATACGAGATGACATATATGGAGATGAGCATCTCAAGGAAACAAGGGTTTCCTGTAATGAACTGGGAAATTGCAGGAGGCACAGGGAATCAGATTTGGATAGGCAATACCAACAGAGTATGATATCAATAAATTCTCTCTCTCCCTTAGGCCATACACATGAGGGGTTTTTATACTCCCTCCAAGTAGTTTCAATAGTTGGAAACAGTTGGCCACGTGCTGGGGTGGTTGAACTACCTGAGTAACCATCAACCCAGCCCAAAAATAGGGAATTTTTATATATTTTTTCATAATTTTAATGGCATACACGGAAAAGTACAGCTGGACTCGCTTATACACGCGGAAAAGTATGGGCATAGTCGCGTATGGGGATTTTTACACTGTTTTTAAGTGAATTTGTCCAAGTCTGTAGGAATGGGTGCCCAAAACCATCAAAGCAATCATGAATCATATGAAGGTGAGAAATGATGCTATAACAGATGCCCCCTAATATATGAGGTCAGAAGGGGTACATGATGGTCGAAATGTATTATGCACATAGAAAGAACTTCACAAGGACAAGAGAGGACTTCACCAGATTTCAGCCTGCCAAAAACCAATGAAAGAAAACAGAGAGTCAACTCATGCTGAGGCGGGCATACCCATGCTCAGTCAAAAATACATCATATAAAAAGTACTGAATAGATCCAACATGTATACAAGTATAGTTGAACTGAAAGTACACAATGAATCATCTGATCATGGCCCGGAAGTGTAAGTCTGAATCAATGTCCAAGTATCACATATAGAAAGCTGATCAAAGATGGTGCAACTGGATGTCTGATCAAATAAGTAACTGAATCTCCAAGTACCGAATCATAAGAGGTGGAACAAATGGTACAATCACACAACTCGGGAGCCAACATATAAGATGCTGCTGTACTGAACTGCAACATATAAGGGTGGACGACATCACTGGCAGAAACTGAATGGACTGTCAAAAGTGAACCGAAAAATGCTGATGCAACCCGAGGTCTTCACCGATCACTATGGCACAATTCCACACAATGGGAATAAATGAGCTGAAGTCGACCATGTGAGAAATCGTTGGATTACCGGTCAATGATGTATACCGTTAACCAACGCGAGACAACCCACCGATAATGAAAATGAGTGTCAAGGTGCCCCAGTACAATCTAAAAAGTGCGAATGAATGAGTTGAAGTCGAACACTTGAAAGAATCTACCAATCAGGAGGCAATGATGAATCCCCACTGTCGATAGCGAAGAGTCTGCCACTGATGACTGCAAACCCTAAGGTACCGACAAAAAGACTCTAGACCTTATTCCCAGAGCAATGAGTCGGAGTCGATGGGAAAAGATCTGCTGGAAGGAAGGCATTAAGGCATCCCACATCAGTCCAGCGCGAGTGTAACCCGCAGGCCAAGATTTGGAAGGAATCGAACGAAGTAGAGTGATGGAACCAAAACCGAAGTACATTTCCGACATGCACAAGATGAAGCTAGCGCACGGAAGAAACCCTCTGAACCAACCAATAATGAAAGCTGACACAGAGGCGAGAAATCCACCGATAGAGTCAAATGGAAATCAAGGTACTGCACGAATCCCAAGTGTGATAATGTGTGCTGACGTCAAACACAGGGGAAACCACTCAGTCAAAGACCCATGATGATGATCAAATGGTGAGTACAAGGTCACCTATCAATTATGGAAATAGGCCCAGGGTGCGGCTCTAGGTTTGCTCTCAGAGCAATGTGTCGTAGTCGATAAGAGACAAACCCGCCGGCAAGAAGTCAATGAGGACCTTCTCAAACCAGCACGAGCAGAAGACCAAAACATCTGATGTGATAGAACATGATACTGACAAGACCGGGAAGGCCGACTGAATAATGAGTCAAGAGACACCGTAGAATGGCCGACTCAGGCTAAACTTCCCTTGAACAAAAGCACGACTCGTGATGACCATGGCAGTAAAAAGTGACACTGTATAAGTCTGTTATGCAGGAGGCAGAACAAACTCTCCATATGATTGAAAGAGATAACCAACCGGGGGAGAACTGACAAGTGAAACATGGTAAAGGCTGAACCTAGGTCAAAACTAAAACCATCCCAAATGAAGGAGATATATATAATTATATGTGCTTTGTTCAAGGGCGACAAACTGACTCTGTACTGCCATCAAAACAACGAAGATACATCCCGTTCCCACTCTTTTTGTTATATTTGATTTTTTTGTCTTTTTCATATAATAAGCTTGAAAAAGAATAAAAGAATGCTATGGTACAATGGATAGAACGAGTATCAAAAAATCAGATGCACTAGTTCCTGGGATTGGAACAATCCTATGCTCAATGCAAGGTGGCGAAAACTGGTAAGCGATACTCAGAGGAACATTCCATCCATGGGTAAAAGGTGTCAAGTCGTGATAGCTAAGTGCATGCAATGGTTAACTTGTACAGAGAGTCAAGGTCAAAAGTTGGCTTAAACATCGAGTCCAAATGAAGCCGGCTAAAGGCCAGGATAAACAAGTAGCCAATATGCAATGCAGTAATACAACTTAATGACACCAGGGAGCCTCTAGGGTAAAAGCCAGAAAAAATGATAGCGATGAAGAAGAAGAATGAAGCTTCAACACATAAGACATGGCGGGACTAAAGAGGACTCCCGAGCCTACATAAAACGCAGCATGGGCAACAAGTGATAGCGAGGAACTAACTAGGAAGCCCATGTAAAGGAAGGCTCTACCATCAAGTCATGATTAAATAATCGACGAGTGAAATGGGTGTAATATTCATGACCTGATGGGATCGACCCTAAGGCAAGTGATCAGTATGGAGGCTAGTATTCAAGATGCAACGGAGAGTGATTTCCCTAACCTATATGCCAGTGAAGATCATATACCTGCCGTGACGAGTCGGAAATCATGGATCAAAAACCGGGAAAAATCTCAAAATCGTCAAAATGTACCTGAAAACATACCAAACTGGGCACTTCCAAGCATTCGAGTTATGCAGCTTAAGATAGATTGAAAAATTGAGCATAATGAATTTTTGCGAAAATTTTCAACTTTTTAGGCATAAATAGACAAATTACCTCATATTTGGTTCATTATTGCATTGCTGATTTGGAAAAAAGTGCTCTGGAGCAAAAACTTCTTTCGTCAAATCAGGAACAACCGACCGTCGAATCGCGCCGAAATTTCAGGTAGGCTCCTCAATCATCCTTGCAAATCATTTTGTCCATTTAGAAATTAAAATTAAGTGAATTTTACCATTAAAACCCTTGCTAAAAAATGCGGACTTGCGCATACGCGGGTTCATTACAGACAAGTCGCGTATACACGCGACTATGCAAAGAAAAATTCGCGTATGCGCAGGTCCGAAACTTAAAAAGCGTGGCTAATGCATGATTTAATGAAATTTGACAGGATGACAATCTCATGGAGAGAACGTGAGCATAGCGCAATTGACCAAGACGTCATGCAAGATCGAGCAGCACAAAATATCCTTCGGAATTGCGGATTGTTCAAATTCTTTAAAATGCCAAATATGAAAAGCAATCCTCGGTTGCTAGAAATGCTCGTCAATTACTGGGAACCAGACCAAGACTGTTTCGTGATAGATCAGATGCCAATACGCATTGAAGTGGAAGACATATACTTTATTACAGGACTCTCCCGGAGGGGAGAACCAGTAGACTTGCACGGGAATCCCCTGGGAGGGCTAACCGTGGAAGACTATGTTCACGTGTATTGTGTAGAAGGTTCCAAAAAGGTTGGAACTCAGATTGCAATTAAAGATTTACGGGATTTGCACATGAAAATCCTCCTTTTCACCATCGGCAGAGTGGCAGGATCTGCCTCCCTACATCAGGCGTCCAGGACGCAAATGAGCGTAGCAGTAGAATGTTTGACTCATGTGTATGATTGGTGCACAACCCTTTTACTGAACATGAAACAATAGTTGACCTCAATCCGCCAAGCAAATACCAAACACTTTGGCTACGGTACAATTTTGACAACATTCTTCTTTGAGAAGATACCAGCATTGAGACCTAGAGTTATCTCTACCATCAGTAGCCCGTGGGACCCAAGAATTTCCCGTTGGGCGGACATGATGAAGAGATTGGGGGGTAGTGAGGTACCCCGGACCACATGGGACGATGAGTTCTTCCGTTGGTGGGGAGAACAAATCATCGCAGTGGACGACTATCCCTATGCCGGGATGGACTTCCGTGGAGATCCAGATCTAGTTCTTCCACCAGGCACAGCATGGGGCACAGTCGGTAAGTTTGCAAAATTTTTTGACTTATATAATTTTTTTTGGATTTTTTCAAATATGTATGAAAAAATGAAAAGCGAACATGTTTTTGATTGGATTCATAATGACTGACAGTTTAAAATTATCATGATTCAGATGTTGGACCAGTTCGACCTGAGGGTCTCCCACGCCACAAGCGCCGCAGGGGCGAAGCAGATACTATGGATTCAGATAGGACTCTCAAGGCCGTGCAAAGTAATTTGGAGGGACTAACCCGCCAAATACCTATGGCTGTTGTGGAGGACCTGCCGGAAGCCATCCAGAGACGGGTGGTAGGAGTGCCCCGAGACTGGGTTAGATTATTCCGCCGAGTTGCCACCGCAGTCACGCTCTATAGGAACACGACTTCTAGGCAGGGACCTCAGGAGTAGACAGATATTATGTATTAGATGACTGTATATTCTTTTTTGAGACTGAACATGATGGGGGCATAAGCCCAAGTTTTGTATGACCTTATGGATCCAAATTTTGTAAAGTTTTTGAACACTTTGATGATATATATACAGCGATATTTGATGTGATGTGATAAATGTATCAAAATGCATGATGTTTTTTATGATTAACAATTTATTGTATGGAATGATTAATATGCTAATCTAATGCTTGATTAGCTAATGAGTCAGCAAACCAATTGTCAGCTCGAGGAATATGAATGAAATTTAAAAATTGAAATGACCTTTGTAACAAACGTACCCTCAAGAACAATCGTAATAAAAATGGATCTCGTACCCGATAAGTATTGTTCAACTGCGACACCACCAGCTGAGAGTCCAAGAAAACTACCAACGAATCAACACCCAAAGATATTGCCTTCGAGAGTAGATGAATAACTGCAGTGTATTCTGCTATATTATTGGAAGCAAGACCAATGCAGACCCCTCTTGATACTAACAGTTGACCGGATGGATAATGAAGCACCCAAGCTGCGGAAGCTAAGTTCCGGGTGTGTCTACTAGCACCATCGGCGAAACCAAAATGACTCATGACATCCAACACAACCTACCAAAGCAGATCAAAAACATCACCAACTCATCAAAAATCGAAAATCAATCAGATATGTACAAAGAAAAAACTACTATATACAAAAGCAACATGCCAGGCCGAAGCCTAGGCATAATACTTCTTCAAATAGAGCCCATTTCGGGGCTCCGGCAACTCGTTCCCTTCGAAATCAACCAAGGTATAAGCTCCTTTCTTAAGGACTTTTTTAACGATATAGGGGCCATACCACATAGACTTAAACTTCCCTGCCCCCAGGGCATCTTTTTCTTGGGCATAGACCAAAACAAGGTCACCTTCCGAAAAGACCCTAGGCTTGACCGCCTTATCGTACTGAACCTTTACTCGGTTTTTATGCGCTTCATTCATCGTGGCGGCATCTCGACGCTTCTCATTGAGATGTTCCAGATGAAGAAGCCGTTCTGCCAGACTAGAAGTGTCAGGAATAAGTTCAACAGTTAATTTAAGAGAAGGAATCTCGCATTCAATAGGAAATACGGATTCCACCCCGTGCACTAACTGAAACGGAGTAAAGCCAGTTGCATTTTTCACTGACGTCCTGTATGCCCAAAGTGCAGGATATAGCATAATATGCCAGTTGGATCTAGCTTTATCAATTGTCCTTTGAAGAATTGTCTTCAAGTATTTATTCACGGCTTCCACTTGCCCATTGGCTTGAGGATAATATGGAGATGAATGCTCCTGCCGGAAACCCAATTTGAGAGCCAACTCAGCCATCATACTATTCTGAAAATGACTGCCATGGTCAGTGATAATCTCTCTAGGTATACCAAAACGAGCGATAACTTGGTTGAAAAGGAAAAGAGCTGCAGTCTCACCATCGTTCCCAAAAGTAGGCATAGCCTCGACCCACTTCGTAAAGTAGTCTACTGCTACGATAATGTACTTGTGACCTTTTGCCGAAGGCGGGTTACAAGTAGTATAATCCATACCCCACTTTGTAAAGGTTCCGACAGTAACGACTGGAAAAAGCGGAGCTGGATGAGCACGCATTTTTCGAGTATACACCTGACAAGGATGACACTTCTTGACCGATTCAATACAATCTTTGAAAATCGAGGGCTAGAAGTAGCCAGCACGCAAAATCTTCTGGGCTGTAGCAAGCCCTGATAAATGACCCCCACAAGCTCCACTGTGAGAATCATTGAGCACAGCCTCAGCTTCTTCGAAAGTTAAGCAGCGTCTTAGGATTGAATCAACCCCTCGACGGTACAACGCATCACCAATAATCAAATAATTCTTGGCCAAGTGACGCAGTTTACGACGCTCATCTTTCGAAAAAGTAGAGGGAAACTTCGCAGTCTGGAGATACACAATGATATCCCCGTACCAAGGATCCTGTGGAGAGATAAGAAACAAGTGTTCATCCGGAAAGGACTCATCATAGATCATCTCCTCTCCACAAGGCAATTCAGAGATCAATTCCGCAAAAAATAATGACTTCTTGGATTTGGCAGACATGAACTCAAGATCAAATTCCTGTAAAATCACAATCCATCTATTATATTTTCCCCCAATCACTCGCCTGCTGAGGACAAACTGAAATGGATTGGCAGCTGCCAAAACATAAGTTTTGCGAAGAATAATGTAATGTCGGAGTCGCTGCACAGCATGAAATGCTGCTAAGGCTAATTTTTCTATCGGAGTGTACCTGAGTTCAGGTCCTACCAATCCTTGACTTAGGTAGTAGATAACATGCTCTCCAAGAGCATCATCTTCCTGAACCAGAACCATACCGATGGTAGATTTTGCTGCTGCCAGATACAAAAGGAAATCCCTGCTATAATCTGGTGGACTCAATAAAGGAGCAGAGGTCAATGCTTTTTTCAAAGCATCGAATGAGCGTTGAGCGTAGTCGTCCCAAAGAAAAGTAACTCCTTTCTTCAACAGTCTCATAAATCCCTTTGTGACTTCAGCATAATTGACGATAAATCTCCGAAGAAAATTAGACTTCCCTTGAAGACTTTGAAGTTGACGAATTGAGGACGGGGGAGGCAACCGAAGTATTGCCTCAACCTTGAAGGGATCTACCCTTATCCCTTCCCTAAACACAATGAATCCCAATAGCCGACCGGATGTAACCACGAAAATGCACTTGTTCGGATTCAATCGAATTTTATAAAAACGACATCTTTCAAATATTTGCCGGAGGTGACCATGATGATCCATCCTCTTTCGAGAATGAGCGGCTAGATCATCTAAGTATGCCTCGAAAATATTCTTGATGTCGTGGAAGGCGTAAGACATGGCCCGCTGAAAGGTAGCCCCAGCATTTTTAAGACCAAAAGGCATCTTCTTATATGCAAACGTACCCCAGGGACAAATAAAGGCAGTCTTATGTTGATCTTCAGGACGAATAGTAATTTGATTATATCCGGAGAAACCGTCCATGAAGGAGAAAATCTCATTACCGGCACACTCGTCAATGATCTGATTGATAAATGGTGTGGGGTAATTATCTTTAGGACACGCTTTATTTAGGTCTCTGAAATCGATGCACACTCGAATTTTTCCTTGCTTTTTATCTACGGGAACGGGGTTTGAAACCCATTCAGTCAGAGGAACAGGGAAAATGAATCCCGCCTTAAGCATCTTTTCAACTTTAGCTTTGATAGCTGCTGCCTTCCTAGGATTGACCGGACGAAGTTTTTGCCTCACCGGCTTAGTGTTTTCATACGTCTTGATCTCATGCTGGACAATAGATGGGTCTACTCCAGGCATTTCCTCATAAGACCAAGCAAATACATCCCTATACTCTTTAAAGAGCTCAGTATAAATTTGAATCTCTTCACGGGAACATTCAGCTCCGATGAAGACATTCTCGATAATATTGGGATCCCTGGAAATGTTCACCGGGATAGTAGGAGAGATCACAGCCATGTTCCCTTCAGCATAAACTTGTGTTGGTGCCAAAGGGTTCAAGATTGGGTGAACAGGACTAGGAGACGGAGGACTCGGAAAACTTGTTTCAACTTCGCTCAAATCAGGTAGGAAGTAAGACTGATGATGAAAATCATCCCACGGTCTATCTATACCTGCCATGGCTTCCAGGATGGCCTCTTCAGATGGAAGAGTGGTATCAAGGCAATCCTGGGCCGAAGAAGAACTAAGCATCCAAGCCGGAGCCACATCACCATCCAATTCTTCCGGTGAAAGAGGAGCTGGGATGGTTTCTGCAGAGTCAACAATAGACTGATATGCAATCTCAGCTACAGAAATAGGAAATGCCATTCCACCCACTTGACCTTCCGCTAATGTGGCAGTAGGGGAAGGTAAGGTCCAAGGGTCCGAAAAATAATGAGTTCTGAAGAACTCTCTTCGAAGGGGAGCCTGGAGGATGAAAAAGCATTAATATGCACCGTAGGAGGAGGAAGATAGAAAGTACCCATCAAGGAAGAATACATTCCAACTCCTAAATTCTCAACAAGCACCTTAGTATTATCCAACTTCGGAACAGATGAGTCAGAAGGCGCATCCAGGTCTACAGGAGGACAGTCCAGTTGATCCACTGTAACGATCCTCCCTTCGTGGGGGAAACATACAATCCGAAATAATGAGGATGCAATGGCATCCATCTCATAAATCCAGTTCCTCCCCAATAGAAGGTTGTAGTCCAAGCTTGCATCCACTACCTCAACCTCTATATTGACAGTTTTGCCCCCAACACAGATGGGCAAAGCTGGGACAATACCATGGGGTCTGTGAGAATGACCATCGAACGCAGTAAAACAGTGCTAGATGGAACAACTTTGGGAGATCCAAGTGTCTTCTAGCATGCGAGAGACATCACGCATGTGGAAGAACCCTCATCAATAACCGTTCGAAAGATATTGCACTTCCGATACGACGATTTAATATGAAAAGCCATGTGATGAGGAAGTCTCTTCTTAAAATTAGTCATATCAAAAGTAATCAGAAGAGAATTTTTCGGATCAATAGCCCCAATGGCAGTGAGCAAAGCACTGCGCTGAGCCGAACAAGACTGGAGTACCTCTAAAGCCGACATAGCACAAGGACTCTGCGCCAGATCTTCCACAATCGAGTAGTTCTGGGCAGCCCTAGCATTTGGATTAATCGTTGATCGCTTAGAAGATGCTTTGGGCATCCGAGGCATAGACTCAACAGTAGGCTTCGTAATGTGAAGCGACTCAGTAGCATCAGGAACTTCCTTAGCTTTCGAAGACTCTTCTCCGCCATAATCATGGGATCTCGTAGCGATATCCGCATGAGCACTCATCATGAAAATGTTCGATAGAATTTCCCCTTCCTGGGTGCTCCCAGAAGAAGCCCCAGGATTTTGGTTCGCGCCAACAACTAATTGCTGCCCTTGGGGAAAAGGGTTTGTTAACACAGCCTGGGAACTAGAAGAACCCTGCTGAGCTAACAAGCGCTGAGCATCCTGAATTTTAGGGCAAAGGTGCGTGAGATGGTCTCCAGCACACAGCTTGCATGGAAAATTCACTTTCTTCTTCTCCTTTTGACCCTCACCAACATGCTCGTTGGTTTTATTTGCATTACCCTTCCCGTTTTTGCCCTTCTTCTTATTATTTCGTCCCTTCTTCTTCCCATCAGATTTTTGATTTCCTTTGGGATCAGAAGCTTGGACAAAATTTATGGACAAAGACTGGGAAGGCGATGACTCGACAGGCACAGCCTGACTAGAAGGAGCAGATTGCAAAGACAACTGCTGCAGTTGAGAAAGCAGGCTGGCTGCACCACTATTGATCGATCCGACAAGCCCATCACCATGCGGACCGGGCTTAGTTTTTGATAAATCTAATTTGGAGCGAGGAGCATTGGGCAAATATTTATAAAGGACCCCAGACTGAGAATAGATCAATTCCAGCTGCTGGGCCCTAAAAATGGCCTTCTCCTCAGAAAATACCCCAGATAGGGATGCATCTTTTGAAATATCTGACTGCAGAGATTTCAGAAACCATTCGAGAAGGAATTCTCCAGGAATATGAGCTTTAATAAGCCTCTTCCTTCTCCTCAATTCTTGAATGTGATCAGAAATGTGAGTTGCTTCATCCTTCTTAAAATTAGCCAGGAGTTCCGTCCCAGCCTCATATCGGACAGGCAACTGAAAATGGTTTAGAAATGTGACAGCCAGTTCTCCAAATGTAGCAAAACTGCCCCCAGTTAGCTCGATATACCATTTGGCAGCGTTTCCAGTTAGGGTGCATTGAAATAATCTCAACCTAATCGAATCATCGATCAGGGAGTTCGAAGAACACCATAAGTGGAAAGTGGTGATGTGGTCAGCCGGATCCTCCCCATTCTTACCTTCAAATTTTGGAATATCTGAAGGAAGTTTGGTCGGGACCGGAGGCCACCCCGGACTATAACGAATCAGATCATTAGTCAACTTCGACAGATCTGGCAAGTTCAATGTTGCCAGAAAAGGTAAGAAAGGAGGAGCCTGAGGATTCCATCCTTGATGGGATGGATTCCCAACATTCTGAAAAGAATAGCCTAGATTTGATAAGGCACCACGTTTCCAGAAAGGACTCGTAGAAAAAGGAGAAGAACCTCCTCCCAACGCAGAGTTACCAAAGCCCAGACCAGTTCCCCCCGCTGAAGTATTAAATGAAGAGGAGAGCCCCTGATAGGGGTTCTAGGCATTGGAAAGAGGAGAAAAGTTCTGGTAAGCACTCGACGAAGGGAAAGAAGTATTCCCTTGATGAACTGCGTAAAACTGATTCCCTGCCCCCGCTGTAGTAAACACAGGATTCCACCCTGTAAAAGTAATCGAACTTTGCCCCCCAGACCAAAGGTTGAAACTCTGGGTCTGGGACGTAAACGGAAAGGACCCTAAAGAAGGATTGGAACTAGGAATATGCCCAGTTCCAAAGGGGAAACCCTGAAAAGAAGCCGATCCACTAGCGATAGAAGACATGGGTGTAGATCCAGCTGCAGTAGCGGAAAAGGAAAAAGAGGGATTCCCACTAGAGGGCATCCCTGAACAGAAGGGACCAGAATGAGAAGCATGTGCTTGGGTGAAACCAGAGCCAAACACAGCAGCACTAGAAGCAATCGAAGATAAAGCAATAGTGCCCCCTCCTTCAACAGAAGCAGGGGTCTAAATGCCTGCGGCACTCACGGCAGAAGCCGTGTTCCCAGTCGTGGCCATCGAAAGATATGAATGATACGGAAGATCTTCCGGTCTCTCAGACTCAGGTCTGATGTACTGAACAACGAACAGATAGTCAGGAGGAAGAGGAGATGGACCTGTCGCCGGAGGCTCAGGTACATCTTCAATTTGAAAATCTTCTTCCTGAGGAAACAAAAGTCGCGAGGTGAGCGGAACGCTCCTCTCGGAACCGACACCAGAATCAGCTATGAAACCTTCAGACCTTTGTGGAGGATCTCTCTCCACTGCGTCAGACGCCACAGGGTGGTAACCACCTCGCTAAATCACCCTACGCCTTTCCTCAGAAGGTTTCCGGACTCTCTGGAGATAACCCCCGATTCTCCTCGATCGACGAGAGCAGCTGACGTCTACTTATAGATTTTAAATTAGAATAAAAAAATATCAAGCTAGGCAAGCTAAGGAGCAAAGAGCACTCACTAAAAAGATCCCTGAGATACAACCAAACAAGCAGCCTTCAGGTATTTCCGCTCCGAGTGATTAGGACCAGACACCAAAATACAAGAAAGCGAAATATAAGACCTTCCGAAAGTAGTCTGGGATAATTACGGCCCAGGCCTACTAGCGAAGGTAACAGAAACAGTTATGCTGACCTCCTAACGACAGCCTTTGCCGGCACAAGTACCCAAGCTTCGCAAGGGCACCCCCCAGAAGTACTGCTGAAAGTGATACGACGTCTGCCTTAGGTACCACGGGTATTCCCCCCTGCAGTCACCTGTGTGGAACCTAGGAATGGCAACTATGGGCACCAATCTGTGTCAGAAGCCGGGCGGAACGGTCTTGAGGCAAGATCCAGCAAATCAGAGAGAGGGTATCTCTCTTCTCGGCCTTCACTTCCCCTTGTGCTTGACTCTCTAGAGGAGAGATTTCCCGGTCCACCTAACGGAGTTGGATTTTTCTCAATTAATAAACTTCTATGTTTTAGTTTGAGCAGCCTTGGAGAGTTAACTCTCCACTCACCTAATCCAATGCCCTACAACCTAGCTAGTTGGTGTATGACACTTAGAAAACTCTGCTAGTTGATTTAAATTATATCGCTTATTTTAATGGGTTGTTAAGTCACAAGGATATGGAGATGAAAGTTATGATGTTTATGTCTTTCGACGTAAAAGAAATTAATAAAAACTTAACTACATGCGTATGCATTATTGTTCGATGAAAAGCAATCTCTACACGGTTTCTAGCTAATGACAGCCTGTATTTTTGGCTTCAGTAACAAACTCTACACTCACAAAACAAGAATTGACTTAATGTTTAAATGCACCTAATGAAATCACTACAAGCATGCAAATCCTAAGATGCAAAATCTCCTAAAGCAGAATGAAATTTCACAAAAAGTCCTTCAGTTTTAACTCTTCTTCGTTGTCCAGAAAGCTAGTTCTCAAAATCAAGAACTCTTAATATGAAGACACCAAAAACGCTTAAAAAACAAGAAGAATAAATGAATGACAACTCCCTTCCAATTATCAAGTCAAAAACCAAAAGCAAGAAACCTCACAAAAGCTTCAAAAGATATAGCAAAACGAAAACGAAAATGCAACAACAAAAGCAAATAACAAGACAAAATCTTTTTTGAGCCTTTGAAATGCAAAAACAAAAAGCAAAGCAAATGTTTTTTGAGCTTTTTAGTTTTATAAAGAAAGAGCTCGAAAAGACCAAGCAAAACTATCAAAATCCAAACCAAACAAGATTGAATTCCAAGCACAAAATTCAACAATGCTCCAAACCTTATAAAGCTAACTAGTAGCAAGATCAATAAGAGCAAAAGAAGACAAGAAAATTCAACCACTCAGCCTAGAAGAATAGTATAAACTTGTCGCAAACAAAAACTTCGAAGAAGAAAGAAAAACTCTTCAAAAGTGCAACAAGACCTAGCCTACTGAACTCAAGAAAACCAATCAAGAAACAAGCAAAAATCGTAGTGCCAAGCAAAACACAAAGACAGGAAAGAGTAAATGAGCAGGAGCTCTCTGTTCTGATAAAGCAGAACAACCAAGAATGCTCAAAAAGTGATCTTGGTACTCAAACCAGAAGTGCCAGCACCAGAAACAACACTTTGCCAAAAATACTAGTTTTCAATCGAACGAAAGAGAGAAAAGACAAAAGACCACCTTCGTGACAATCCAGAGAGTGCAAAGACACTGTAGGGACAAGTTTCCACAGCCAAAAAGGACCAAAAAGTCAAGAAATCCAAAAATTCAAAATCTGCCTAGGTATACGCTACTCCACAGTTTAGCAACAAGCGTGCATACGCGACTGTGCTAAAGGAAACTTGCGTATACGCGACTCCCTTTAGACAAACTTGCGTGTATACGCGACTGTGTGTAGAAAAAAGTGCGTATACAAAGGTAAATAGTGAAAAAACAAAAAGGATCAAGCTTGGATAAGAAACCAGGACTTGCATCGACCGAGAAAAAGTAACCTGACCGGCAATGAAAGTTAAAACTATCGGCAACCTATCAAACAGCTGAAACCACCCAACAGGGGAGTCACAAGAATGTGATCCCTAGCAGAGTCGTCAGTTCTGTTTCGGAGAAAATCACCCTAGAGGTTTGTTGGGTTACAACCTCCACAGAGCAGGGGCATGCTACTTAAGAAGGACTCATACAACCATACATGTTCATAAAAAACTAAATAGAGTAGACCGAGGAAGTTACCCGTAGGTCCTCCACGACAGCGTGCATCCCGCAGGTCCAAACCCCCAAGAACCGTCCTTCCTTCTAACCGAAAGACAAGGAGAACAAGCACAGAACCCAAGTTGCAACACAGATTTACTTCAACAAGAAAGGAATTTACATAAAACATCGTCATAAACAGAAGAAAATAACAACAATTCTTCAGTGGCAAGTACACTAACACGTGATATTTCGGGAACAAGATTCGTACTTCGTATTATAAAATAGGTATGTACAAAATTTATGAGTGGGAGAGATCACTCCGAATCCTTCCATGATTTTCGAGCAAACCGTCGTCCGGATCCGTACCGCCCTTGCCTCGCTAAGACCTTCCGCCAAACCGGTGCATACGAGATGACATATAGGGAGATGAGCATCTCGTGAAACAAGGCTTCGTAATGATCCTGAAAGGGCAAGAGGCCAAATCTACTGGAGGATACCAATAGTATAATATCAATAAAGTCTATCGGGTGGCGCCATGCACATGAGGGGCTTTTATACTCCCTCAAAGTAGTTTCAATCAGTTGGAAATAGTTGGCCATGTGCTGGGGTGGTTGAACTACTGGAGTAACCATCAACCCAGCCCGAAAATAGGGAATTTTTATATATTTTTTAATGATTTTAATGGCATACGTGGAAAAGTACATGCGGACTCGCGTATACACGCGGAAAAGTACCTGCATATCGTATTGTGTATTTTATACCTGTTGTTGAGAATCTCATCTGGAACCTGAGAAGAAGCAAAACCATCAAAGAAATAATGAATCATATGAAGGTGAGAAATGATGCTATAACACAAACCCTTATCACACTTTTTCTTTTTACATGTAGAAATCTATCTAATTCTAACCTTATTACATCCAAGGGCTCAGATTAAACTGTTGAGCTCCTTTTATTTATTCTACCTATCTACTTATCTGCCAAGATTAAACAGTTTGGTCAGATTTTATTCTCTATCTCTAAAACATAAAATTGAAAGATGAACTAGCCAAGCTTAAATTGTTTGACTGTTCATAAATTGTGGCATAAAATAAAAGTTTCACACAATTTGTTTATTTACATAAGAGTAAAAAGTAGTGGCATTTAGACTTGCTCACTTTCCTTGGCCTTTCTTTTGATGGGGTTCATTTTCTTTTTACTTTTTTGGCCATTTTTATTTTTTCATCCTTTGATTTTTCTTTTAGGGTATACCCTCTTTACATTTTTAAAATTTTTTTGATTTTTTGACAATATGGAAAACCTTTGCAACAAGAAAAGGTATGAACATATTACATGGCTCATCAAGTCAATCATGATATATGACACCTATTGGTATAGGAGTCTAACATTGGCTTCGCTTGGGGATGGATTTTCCTGGTGAAAAGTCAAGAACAACAGGTCAGTTTTCATCAGAATGATTTTGACTGAACCATGGAATCTTCTTCTACTTGTTACTTTATTGTATGTATGACAGTAACACTTCTGAAGCTTAGGGTCTTCTCCTCGGCCTTCAACTCTAATAAGCTACTATCCACTCAAAAATGTAACATTACAAAGGATATAGTATGTACATGTTAAAAATTAGGATATCCTAATAAATAGGATCAAAGTAATGTTTCAACATTCGACCATGAACTGGCCCTTCTTTAGTTTCTTTACCATCCAAGCTTTTCAGAAAATATGTATTATTTCCTTGTAAAACATGAATAATATAAGGTCCTTTCCACAGGAAGTCCAACTTCCCATGTTTTCCCTTATCCTCTCTTCTGGAATCCCATCTTAAAACTTTGTTACCAATTTGGAAATCTTCTTCCTTGGTCCTTTTATCAAATATCTTCTTTCGTTTCTCCTGCAATACTTGGGATCTCTGATATACTTCCTCTTTGGTCTGTTGCAAATTGATACTCTGATTTATTCTCCTTTGAATATCATTAGGTTCAACCTGAGCTTCTTGAAGTAATTTCATCACAAGAACCCCTAAAGATGAAGGAAATACAACCTCAATGCCATAGACTAACTCATAAGGACTAGTCCCAATATATTTTTTGGTGGTGATTCTGTCTGCCCATAATGCATTTGTAAGTTTCTTGTGCCAATTTTTCTTGTTTTCCTCCAATAATTTCTTAATAATATTAATGAGACTCTTGTTGGAAGATTCAGCCAGTCCATTACCCTGAGGGTAATAGGCTGTGGAATGGTTTAAGGTGATATGATATTTATTGCAGAAACTTATCATCTTCTTAGATTTGAAGGTAGCAGCATTATCAGTTATAATTTTCTCAGGACAGCCAAATCTTGATAGTATATTAGTTTCTAGGAATCCTATGATCACAGTGTCATTGGCTTGTCTAGAAGGAATTGCTTCTATCCATTTGGTAAAATAGTATGTGGCAGTGAGGATCGATTTGTGTTGGACAGAAGAGGTAGGATGCATTTCTCCAATGAAATCCAGGCCCCATTGTTGGAAAGGTTTTTTAGTGGAAATTGGTTTTAGGGGTAAAAGTAATAGTTTTCTCTTGCCTTCAAAAATTTGACATTTATGGCAAGCAGTGACAAATTTCTTTACATCAGAGAACAAGGTTGGCCAATAAAATCCAGCTCTTAGGATCTTGTCTGCAGTTGATTTCCAATAAAGGTGTCCACCTCAGTCTCCTACATGGAATTCATTGAGAGTCTTGTCAGCTTCATCTTTTAACAAACAATTCAATAGAATAACTTCATAACTTTTCCAAAAAAGAACATTATCTAAAACATAAAACTTTGAAGATGTCATCTTTAAAAACATTTTCTTTGTTCTGGATAACCCTGGAGGAGCTTGCAGGTTTAACAGTACATAAATTATTTCAGCATACCATGGTGAATCTAAGAAGGCCTGGCTGATTTGTTGAGTCGCCATCTCCTGTTCGTCATCCAACTCATTAATATCCAGGGCTTGGCAATTTGTTTCTGTCATGAGTTGAGCCAATCCCTGTCCCTTTATAAGCTTTGTAGGTTTTATTTCAATATCATACTCTAATATGGTAGCAATCCATTTACCTCTTTTTCCCTCAATTCCATCTTGAGTTAAGATGTCTTTGACAACAACATTTGGTACATAGGCTATCACACAGGAATACAATATGTAGATTCTAAAATCTTTAATGGCTTTTATAAGTGCAAAAGCTTGTTTTTCCATGATGTTGTATTTTAATGATGCATCCCTTAGTGCTTTACTAAAAAAGGCTATAGGTTTTTCACATCCTTGATCATCCTTTTGTAATAAAACAGCTGCTACAGTGTGTTCTGATGCAAATGAAAATATTATGAAGTCTCTATCAAATTGTGGATTGGTAAGAACTGGTGTTCTAGTCAAAGCCATTTTAAATTATTAAAATTCTTGTTTGGCTTCAACTGTCCATTTAATACTTGAATCCTTTCTTAACATGTTAGTAAGAAATCTAATTAATTCAGCTAAGCTAGATATGAATCTGCTCAAAAAATTGATTTTTCCTAGGAAAGCTTGAAGTTCTTTAACATTTCTAGGGTGAGGTATCTACAATATAGCTTCTATTCTAGCAGGATCAATTCTAATACCATCTTTGGAAATGATATGGCCCAAGAGTTTACCTTCTGCAAGACCAAACAAGGACTTCTTTAGATTTAAAGAGATACCATACTTTCTGCATTTTATGAATACTTGTCTGAGATGGTCCAAATGCTGCTGATCTGATTCAGAAAAAACAGTTAAATCATACAGATATATAACAAGAAAATCATGAATTTCTTTTGCAAATATGATGTCCATTGCTCTTTGGAAGGTTGCTCCTACATTTTTAAGTCCAAATGGCATTTTAACGTACTTGAATGTGCCCCATGGTGTTGTAAAAGCTGTTTTTTCCTGATCATCAGGATGAACCATAATCTGGTTGTATCCTAAGAACCCATCTAGAAGAGAAATCCTAGAAGCACCTACTACCCTTTGTAAAATGTGATCCATTTTAGGCAAAGGGTAATTATCCTTCAAAGAAACCTTATTTACATTTCTTAAATCAACACATAATCTGATCTCTCCATTTTTCTTGCTTGTAGGGACTAAATTAGAACCCACTCTGAAAATCTAATAGGAGCAATTATCCTGGCTTCATACATTTGTTTGATTTCTTTTTCAATTAAAGGTAGCAGTACAGGGTTAATTCTTCTAAGTTTCTGTTTAAATGGTTTCTGAATTTCTTTCAGAGGTATTGTATGCTGAATTATGGAGGTGTCATAAGATTTCAAGTCTTCATAACTCCAGGAAAAGACATCCTGGAATTCTCTTATTAGTTCAATATATTTTAGTTTTTGATTAAGGGAAAAAGATTTATATAACTTTATCAGTTTAGGATTTTCTTTAGTTCCCAAATTATATTCCTCAATATCAGCTTTCAAAGGTTCCATTTTGGGTTTCTTTGGAATATCGTTAGAATCAAAAAGATCTTCCGAAGGAGTTAATCCTTTAGGAAAATGATTATCTTTTAAATTAATGATCTCATATTCTTCTTCTATAATCTCATCAACCTCCATTTGTTTGAGGTCTTTCATTTCTTTTTTGGTGAACTTTTTTGGATGAAGCATTTGAATTGCACTTTCTTCTGAAATGTCTGTTTCTTGTTCATTTACTTGATCAGATTCGATGACTGTATCTTCATCTATGTTACTGTTAGAAAATTCATTCTCTAAAGTCATGAAATTGTTAATCTGATTTTCATTTGCAAACACTTGCCAATTCTTAAAATTGTCTGGTATGGCTAGTTTGTGTCTAATCTCAGCTGTGAACTGATGATTAGGTTTGAATGGTAATTTACTAGTCTTAGCAAACATTGCAAGACTATGAGCATGCAAATTTTGTTTTCTTGGGATTTTAGCAAGCTGAGTCTATAGAAAAGTATTGAGAATCTCTACAACTGTTCCTCTATATTCTCTCAGACTGGGATCGTTTGTTAGGAAGTGTCCTTTGATCTGTTGAATGATTAAATCAGAATCCCCTATGACAGATACTCTAATTGCTCCTAATATTTTGACCAGTTTAAGACCTAGCAAAAGAGCTTCATATTCTGCCATATTATTGGTGCACTTAAAATTTAATCTGTAGGCATGGCCTTTAGCATGATCATTTTCAAGATTATGCACCCAAACTCCAGCTCCTGCTCCTAATTTATTAACGGAACCATAAAATTCTAAATGCCAAAGAATTTCATGTTCATAATTAGTATCAGGAGTTTCAGGAACTTTCTTGACAGTGAGATCTGGTTTTTTACTTTCTTGTTGTTTTTCTTGAGTATCTAATGTTTTATTGTCCTCAGAAATTTCCTAGATTTGAACACTAGGTTTTCCATTTGTAGTTTGTTTTGGTTCTGCCGGTGGATCTTCTAATTTAGTAGGAGGATCAATTTCAGCGTTGTAAAGAATAAATGAGTCCATATCAGAGTGTACTGAGTAGATGGGGAAATTTTCAGGTTTCTACTGACTACTGACTACATATTTCATTAAAGTTTCTCTGTATAGTCTCTTAGGTTGACCAAACACTGAAATAGTAGCATATGACATGTCCAATTGAAGAGATCCTCCAAGCTTTACACCCCAAGATCTGGACAATGGCATACCATATTTTGGAGGAATATCTGCCACTACTATGTCCGTCAAAATTGTTTTTGTAGGGTATTGAACCAATGAAACACACAAATATTTTATTAGTCCTAAACATCTCACCTGATTTGAATCAAAAGAAAAGAGGTCTTTGTATGGTCTGGTGATGTCTAGGTTTAATCTCCCCATTACTTCCTTGGGCATTAGATTGTGAGATGCCCCAGAATCAAGCATGGCATTATGAAGTATTTTATCATGTATGTTTAAACTCACATAGAATTGAGGAGCTCCTCCACTTCCTGGTTTTCCATTTACTTCGGGGCCAAATAATAATCTAGGTTGGTCATAAAAAACATTTATTGAGTCATCAATTCCAGTAATATTAAGTGATCTATTGATTTGGCTTCGGTAGACATCATGTTTAGCTAATTCAGACAATGGAACAACTATTTTTAATTTTCCTACTTCAGCTTCCAGATTAAAAGTTTTTTCAGTCAGAGTTCTTGTATTTCGAACAGTTGGATTCTCTTTATCTTCTGTGTTTTCAGTATTTTTCTCCTTCCCAGGAATGGGGTTGTGAGATGAAGTTGTTTCTTAATCAACTTCTGGTGGTTCCTCTACATTACCTTTGGGAGGAAGAGTATTGGAAAGTTGTTTGTTATTCAGTTGACTATCGGATACTTCTTCAATTATTGGGTTGGTAGGATTAGGATCTGATCTAGAAAGAATATGTACAGGGGTAGTATTGGTTTTACCTTTGAGGGGTTGTTTTGTAGCTTTCTGTTTACTTGTTTCTGGGACATCAATTCTTCTGCTCCTCAAATTATATTGCTTATGAACTTCATAAATGGTTGAATCATATCCTTCCTTAAAGTCAAATGATTCTCCTAAATGGGTTGTAAATTGCTTAAGAATGTGAGCTTCTTGATCATCTTGGGTCAAGAAAACTTCTGGTTCGTTCTTGCATTCGGTCAAGTTTTTTATTTGAGCATCTTCAGTTGGTTCCTCAGAAGTTGAGGCTTCAATATAATTTTCCTAGAATGGGGGCCTAATATTTTGGTCAGGACCAGTTTTTCCAGTATTTTGATTTTGGTTCCTTCTGAAATTCGGATTTCTCCCAGTATTGCCTGGTTGACCATCCCAAGGAGATTTCCTTTCAATTGTTTCTACTCTATCTCCTAGCCTTTCCATTCCTTTAATAATAGCATCCAATTTCTTTTCAAAAGCTGAGGGTTCTTCATTTAAAGGAATTCTCTTTTCAGCTCTGGCTGTAGCTCGTTTCTCTATCAGGTTGGCTTCAACACTAACAGTTATACTTTGCATTTCTTCTAAGGTTTAAGGAGCTCTTTCCCTAAGCTGATACGCCATATCAGAATCAAATCCATCAGGGAATTTAATTAATACTGAATCTGGAGGAGGTCTAAAATTTTCAGGAATAGCATTGTAAGCATCATTGAACCTGGTGACGTAATCTTGCATAGTCTCATTTGGTCCTCTATTTAGTTTTCCAAAGTCTGATAAGATTTGAAGAGGATCTTTCTTCTTTTCCCATCTGTTTAAAAATGTTCTATAGAGAGGTTGCAAGTCAGTAACACTATTTGCAGGAAGGGCTCTAAACCAGGTTCTGACTTCTCCAGTAAGACTTTGGACAAATATTCTCATTCTTACATCATCAGCATCTATTTCATAAATTTCAAAATAATCGGTCATCTTTTTAGTATGCTGTTGTGTAGTGTAGGTACCAGAACCATCGAAAGGAGTGATTTTACTTTGGTAGTCTTGGGGCATAGCCCCTAGATTGGCTGGTAATACCAAAGGAGCATATCTGTTTGCCATTGCAGGAGGTAGCGATGAAATAACAGGTGAAGTTGGTCTATGAGTAGTGGATGGAGGAGTAGAAGGGGTAGCTTGAGGTTGAGATGTTTGAGGAAATGTTGATGAACTTGGAGAGGCTGAAGTAATCACATAAATATTTGATGTTCCTTCAGAGGTAAGCTCAGATTGTATGGAATTTCACAAATGTTTATCAAGATGTGAAGTAACAAATTCAAATTTTAAATCTTCAATAAATACTGGGTTTGGAACAAAATTGGACAACTCAGATTCAGAAAAATTTATAAATAAAGAGGTTTCAAATTGCTCGTTAAAAGGTTCGTCCTCAAGGTAAATCCACTTCACAGGATAGGATATTGATCTATAGAGAGGTCGATAACTACCAAAGCTTTCTTGACTCTCTTGTCTCCTAAGAATCCTGGAGATCAGATTCGGATTTTCAAACACAGGTGGGGGATTTGGATCAGGATTAGCCCTGGTGTAATGAGTCCTTTCTGAAGCCAGTTTTCTAGGTGATATTTTTTGGTTTTTTGTCTAAATGGAATGAAAAATACAACTTCGACAATCTCTTTAAGAAATTTTTGATATCGGATTTAAATTTTCTCAAAGATTTATTTGACTAGAGGAATTGATCAAATGTTTGAAACCAAATGTTCAGTTCATAAACTAAACCGGAGATAGACTGAAGCAGCATTTATTTACTTATTCAATTGCAGAGCAAAAGCAGTTCAAACGCTACCTGGCTAACTTCAGGCTCCGTCTTTAGTTTATAAAGTAAACAATAGTAACAATAAAATTATTCATGTCCCCAGTGTGGTCGCCACTATGTTATCACTCATATTTTCCTTGAAGTTTTTAAAAAAGGAAAGGGGTCCGAGGTAACCACAAACCAACTTTTAGGTATAGAATCTAGCCAATATGTACCCAAAGAGGGCTCTCTCTGTAAGATTTAGCTTGGTTTTGAAAGATATTAGGCTAGTTATGAAAGTGCAGGGATTTTGATTGAAATTGGGTGATGAACTTCTATAGCAGAGGGTAATACTGAGTAATTTAGTCCATTGGGCTAATGGAATCAAAGAAAATGGCTTAACTGGATTTAGTTTCTTAACAAGGGATGGTTTCACAGGGCAAGGTAATCGAATAGGGAACAATCATAGACCTAAAATGAATGGAATGGACTCAAAAAGGGTGAAGGGAAATTAAGAATCCTTCAATATTTTCGAAAGAGGGAAACTGAATGATTATTAACAAAGAGCAATTAAGAGTTCTTTATCAAATAATCAGAATGGAAAAACTAGAAAACATGAGCAATTAAGAATTCATTGTTTAAACTAGTTTAGAAGAAAACATTAAGAACAACAACGATTGAAAACAAATTGCACTTAAGCACTTTCTGAATTATTCCTTTTCGTTAATCATTCAGATATGAAACATAAATAGTATATTAAATAAATTTAAAACTTTAAAACATAAGAGATAGATGACTTATTGATCCGTTTTTTATTCAAGAATCCTGTGAAAAGTCCTTTGCATCAATTTTCGATCCAGCTAGCCATGCAAAAATTGTCCAACAGCACTTTATTCCAAAGTAATCAATATTACAGCAAAATCTATGAATTTCACCCCTTCAATACTCCAATCGAGGGAGTGTTTATACAAATAATTATAAAAAATATCTCCTAACAAAATGAGATATAATCTCGAATGACTCATGGATATATTACAAGAAAATAGAGACAAATGGTCTCGTAGATAAGAGAAAGGATAATCGATGTTGTGTTGTTTCCTTCTTTTGAGAATGTGCTAGATGCAGGCCCTATGATTGGGCTTCCTGTTGTCCTCTTTAGTAATTATGTGCTGGCTGCTCTGTTTTACTGATACTCTTTACCTATACTGATATACTTTGACTTCTATTCGATCTTAGTTTATCCTTTTTTATCATGTCTTACTGTAGTAAATAATCAAATTTCATGCAAGGATAATATTTACAAAAGTTCTAACATCTCTTCCCACCATTTAGCTTCCAGTATTCTGGTTCTTTGCAACTTCCTCAGAGTTTCATCTGTCTCTGTATATCTGAAGAAAATAGGCTGAATTGGGAATAAATGCTTTACCTCATGCTCGAAATAAAACAAATTTTCCAATCTGTTATGAAGAATTTTCCCTGTAGGTAATGCTGCTGCTGCTGATGAACTAGTTGAGGAGCTGGCCTGATTGTCAGCATGCTTGTTCAATTTCTCAACATAGTTTTCCAAGCTCATAAGTTTATCCTCTAAAATTAAAGGACTTGGCAATCCTTTACTCTGCAAAATATTGAATCTCTTTGTAAAGGCATTGACTTCTTCCTGCATATCAGAGCATCTTCTTTCTAGATTCCGCATCAGAGTTCTTTTAGTAAAAACTCTTTTAATCTCCAAAATTGCTCCTGTTATGTCTTGGATGCCTAGTTCTTCAAGTTGATATTTGTTCTTGGTATTTAAAAAGTGTGTAAGTTCATTGGCTTCTTCAGGCATGTTTCCTAATTCTTCTCTCCTCTGACTATCAGGGATCTCTTGAACAGATTCTACTTCTGGAAGAGGATTTAATTTTTGTCTTTTAAAATCAGGTTGTTCTAAAGATCCACTGATAGGGGTAGCTGCTTCTGCATCTCTCTTTTTACCTTTTTCTACATTGAGAGGAGTTTGTAAAACTGAAATTTCTGCCACATTAATCTGAGTAGGAGAAGTCTGTATTTGGCCCTGTTCCTTAGAAGTTTCAGGCTATTCTGTCATTGTGGATTTTTCTGTAACTTGTATATCAGCCTCTTTCTCCTTCCCTTTAGATGCTACTATAGCTGATGCACTGATTTCCTGTAAATTTTGCTGAGAAGTTCCAGCAGAAGAAGGACCAATTCCTGGTCTTTGCACCTGTCCAAAAGAGTCTAGGTCAAGTATTTTTTCAAGGTCTTTCATAACATTTTCAACACTGACCTGTTCACTATGTTGTTCTATCAATGTTCCTTCCATCCATTCATCCATATTGGCATATTGTTCAATTTCTGGAATCCTATGATGAAGGTATGGTGACAATTTGTTTTTCATCCTCCTATCACAAATAAAGCTGTTTGGGTCATAAGGTACCCAGTAGAAACTTTTTTGCAATTTAAGATAGTCTTCTAGGATCCTTTCAGCTTCTTTTCCTGCATCTCTATAATTGCAGACAAAAGGACCTAATTGACTCTTAATTCTGAGTTGAGCTTTTTTCTTTGCATTGTAAAAATGGACTATGTCTGAATTTATCATCTGTCTAAAATAATCTAAGGCAAAGAGCCTCATTGGGACATATTTTGGTAACTTGAAAGGACATAGCTCACACCCATATATTCTAATTTATGTATGATTCCGGTATAGGTACCAATAACCTATCTTGTATTGCTTTGAAGTTGGAGAATTTTCTTCATGTCATTATTGACCCTAGGAGGGGAGAGTCCTGTTAATAAAGTGGTTGCAGGGTGCATAAATAGGTCAATGAACTCATTGTAAGAATAAGGAGAATCAGAGGAATTATGAGTGATTGCAGACCAAAAGATTACAGACCTAGGATTTCCTTTGGCATCAAGTTTCTTGACATGGAAAGGGAAACTCTCTGATTGATAGTAAAGCATGATATGGTATATAACAGAGGAATAATTGAACACTCTTTCATTTTCTAATCTCATGAACTGATCATGGATTTTATCAGCTATGTAGGAAGAAAAATCATACTTGACAGCAGGGGGTTGTCCAGGGGTAAAAATTGACAACAATACTAGCGTTAATTGATGAACATATTCACTAGTATTGAAACCCATTATAGAGGATATCATATTCAAAATGAGTCTGCCCACATCAGTGAAAAAGGTATATCCATAAGGGGGAGAGCCTCTGGGCTAATGTTCTGGCAACATGAAAGTTTTGCAAAGGCGATTTAACTCTTCTTGGGATAAATTGGCCGATTTCTCATGTAAATTTCCCATGGAAAGGGGAGTCAGGGCTTAACCAGGCTGAAACTGTAACATTTCGGTTATAGACTGAGCAGTTATTGGGAAAAGGATGGTTTGACTCGAAGACAAGACTACTCGTTGATTGGGATAATAATTTTCATGGCAGTAATGGATTATTTCAGGAAAAATGTGGACTTAGGGAAGAATATACATGGGAAGATTGGATTCCCGTAGTCCAAAAATGTCAGAACCATTCAGGTAGTTATCTCTGCAGTGGCAAAAAATTCGAAGAGGATTTTCACTGAGGACGAGGTCTTTAATTTGGAAATCCCTATCTGCAAGACGCAGATAGTCTAAATCTCTGTGAGGGGTATTCAGGGGTGCGACATTCAAAGCCACGGGAATTTCCATTTCTGGTTCTTGTGGATTCAGAAATGAATTCGGGTTTTGATGAAAAAAAACAGGCACAATCACAGGTTTGGGAATACAATTGCAATTTTAAGGATTGAGGAATAAAATGAAGACCAATCTTGAACCCTGTTTCAGTTTTCGTGTGGAATTAAAACCAAAACCAGGATTTTGAAGAGTTCAATCGGGAATTAGGGTAAATACCTGTTTTCCGGGAGATAAACAGTGATGACAATAGGTGTTGGCTATGGCAGACGAATTATGGATTGCTCGACTGCAAATTTCCTCAACAAGGTGGTGGTTGACAATCTTCACAGTTGGTTTTTGAAGTTTTGCATGGGACACTGGTCGTTGTACAAAATAGTGAAAATGACGCGCGTTGGTGTTTTATTTTCAAAGTCAAAGGTTGGCGGGTTTTTTATTTTTATTTTTAATGGATGACGTCAGCAAGTATGGTGGCTTCATCACGGGAGGCAAGCGGTAAGTGGTATTCATCCCACAGCTTTTGGGGACGGGCAGTTTTCAACGGAGGGCGAGCGATTCCATATGATACATGACACGTGGCGCGGAACTGTTCAGAAAACCTCTTGGCCATCGCGTGTTATCATTCGGACGTGGAGGCACAGCGATATGGATGTCAACCGTAGATCTCAGATTGGTCGATCAAACGGTCTTCAGAAAGGGAATATGACAGCAAATTAATAGTGTGGGCCCAATGTAATTTATTATGAAATAATCGCATCGGGGGGAATTCTATTGGTGGATTAGGTTATTAATTAACCATGAGGGTTAATTAATCCCTTTATACGGTGAAGTGTCAGGTTTATTTATTAATTGGAAATTTTCAACCAATTAATCACAATTAATACTTATATGGTTATTTCTCAACCAAAGGGGTGGTATAATGTATTAATTTGGGAATTAAAATAATACGGGAAAAAGGGGGAATTTGTAGGGATTTAAATAATAAGTTAGAAATTGATATGGAAAATGAATAAAAGGGCTAAGTGAAAAACATTAGGTTAATGTATTTAAATTATGCTTGAATGAGAAGGGTTTTTATGAAATATTGCATAATTTTCCTAAGTAAAATGGGATTTTACTTAGGAAAATATTTTTTGGATGTGAATGAATGATCTTCTGAATGGATTTAAGTACTTAGGCTTTTCCAATTATTGGGCTGAGAGTCCGGTCCCTCCAAAAGTCAAGGAAATTCCTTGAGCCCCTCTAATTTTCAAATGCCTTAGTACTTAGGGGAAATTAGTGAAATTTTTAGGGGAAAATGATAAGGGAGGTTAATAATTTGCTTTTCTTTGCTTGAAATTCTTCCAGTGTAGTGTCTGCCTGTGCACTTGTGATGAAATTAAATATTTAACACATCTAGAATCATTATCCATCACATGTAATTCTGCAACATCATCTACCTACCCTACCTACTTTACCCTACCATTTTTTCTTCTTTATTAGGGTGCACTTAGACTGGCAAACCCTTATCACACTTTTTCGTTTTACATGTAGAAATCTATCTAATTCTAACCTTATTACATCCAAGGGCTCAGATTAAACTGTTGAGCTCCTTTTATTTACTCTGCCTATCTACTTATCTGCCAAGATTATACAGTTTGGTCAGATTTTATTCTCTATCTCTAAAATATAAAATTGAAAGATGAACTAGCCAAGCTTAAACTGTTTGACTGTTCATAAATTTTGGCATAAAATACAAGTTGCACACAATTTGTTTATTTACATAAGAGTAAAAAGTAGTGGCATTTAGACTTGCTCACTTTACTTGGCCTTTCTTTTGGTGGGGTTCATTTTCTTTTTACTTTTTTGGCCATTTTTATTTTTTCATCATTTTATTTTTCTTTTAGGGTATACCCTCTTTATATTTTATTATTTTTTTTATTTTTTGACAATATGGAAAACCTTTGCAACAAGAAAAGGTATCAACATATTACATAGCTCATCAAGTCAATCATGATATATGACACCTATTGGTATAGGAGTCTAACAAGTTCTAAACAAAGAGTGTTCAAATGATAAATTGAAATCAATATATTGTAAGCTTGATAATTCTTTGGACAGTGAATTAGCTTTGATTAAATGACTAGTATTCTCTAGACTTTCTAATTTTTTGTTTTTCTTTAAAATTCTGTCAGGATCATCCAAAATTATAGCAGGTTGTGGATCAGGATGAGACCTGGTATAGTATATTCTTTTGGAAGCCGGAATTTTACTTTATTAATGAAAGATTGTAACAACCCTAAAGAAAACTTAAGCTGAAAAGATGAGTAAAAATATTTCCTTTAAGGTTTATTTTAAACTGAGGTTTGATTCTTCCCCAGTATGGTCACCAATATGTTATCACTCCAATAATTTCCTAAGGTTGTTAGGCTTTTTGTTCACGAAATATTAGAGGTAACCACAAACCTACTTTTGAGATCCTTATCTAGCCTTCCTAATGCTCAGAGAGGGCTCTCTCTTGATGATTTAACTTTGTTGTTTTTAGTTGATTTTAGGCTAGTTATGAAATATTGATTGGGTTTTGATTTTCATTTTTTTTGGTGGTGGAATTACTAATTTATATGGATAGATGATTTTCTATTTACCATTGGCCTATGGAGTCAGAGTGTTAAGAAAACATGACTGAACCAAGGTCTAAAGGAAGTGTTCACATGGCAAGGTAGCTGAGCAAATTCATATCTTTTAGGTTGATGGTGAAGTGGTTTTAATTGGCATTAAGGAGCAGTTAAGAATTCCTTCAACAGGATAATGAGGGAAGGAGAAAGAGGTCAATCTAAACTAGGGAGCAATGAAGAATTCCATACTCTAGATATCAAAAGAAAACATGAAAATTAATAATAGTTCAGAACAAAGTGTACTTAAACAATTTCTGCAATAATATTCCTGTTATACATTTAAATTGGAAAACATTCAAGTATGTGAAATACTTAATAAAATAACAATTTAAAAATAGAAAGACACTTCACTGAAGTAGCCCAACACATGAATCTTGTAATGCAATTCCTTTATTCCTTAGTCTAGTTTGCTGACTTGAAAATTTACAATAAACCCTCAGGTTTTAGATCAATATAACTATAGAAATTTTGAGAAATCCACACTCAATACTTCGAATTATGAAGTATTTATACAAAAACTATTACAAAATATCCTAAAATTGATTTAGGAAATATTCAAGGAAAACTAAATATCTTCATGCAAGAAGATAGAGACAACTATCTAACTAATGCTAATTGTCTCTTATTTTATTGATTTTGTTGTTTGTTGTTTAATCTTTTTTTGCTTTCTCTTTGACTGTTTGATTTATGCTGGTTGTCTATTTTTCTGTTGAGTGTATTTCATGCTGTCTTTATATTTAAACTCTACTTTTCACTGATATTGTTTAAACTCTGTTACTGCTTTAATTTTAACCTTTGACTGCTATGTTTTTGTTTTAACCTGCACTTCTCTTTTACCTGTGACCTTTTCACTTTCATAGTAAATCATTCAGTTTCTCCCAAGCTTATTCATCTGGTAATTTAATTTTTACCATTCTTTTGAAAATTTCATCAGCCTCTATATATTTTGCAAAAGTTGGCTTGTTGATAAAGAGATGTTTTACCTCATGCTGGAGGTAAAAGAGGTTTTCAAAACTCTGATAGAGTACTTTTCCTGTACGCATTGATTTCATGGAGGAATTGTTGGATTGTTCTTTGGCCACTTCTCTCATTTTCTTGTCATAGTCTTCATGTTTCACCAATCTGTCATTGATAACCAAAGGATTAGGCAAACCCTTCTGCCTCAATACATTAAATTTCACCATAAATCTGGTTATTGCAAGCTCCATGTTTTGACACTTGCCTTCAAGTTGTGTCATTAATTTCCGCTTGGAAATTACGTTTCTTACTTACAGGATTGTTTCAGTTCTACACTAATGCCAATTTCCTATAATTCCTATTTGTTCTTGGAATTAAGAAACTTAATTATCTCAGTAGCCTCTTATGGCTTTTTCCCAAGTTCTTCTTTGACTTTTTCAATAGCTTCAGTTGCTTCTTTTATCAAATAATTTTTCTCAAAGATGACTTGGATGGATGGCCAAATATCATTAATAGAGTTAATGATATTGGCCCACAGTTGTTTCTTTGCTTGGGCAAGTGGTTATTTTAGTTTCAATTATTTCTCTAACTTCTGCACTCTATCAGTCAATCCGTTTGAATTCTTTGTTTCATTCTTATGCATGGTTTGTATCAACTTCTTTTCATCCTCTAGAAATTTTATTTTTTCTTTAAGTATATTTATTTCATTTGTTTGTATGGGAATATCCCGCATAGCTTTGATCAATTTACCTGCTTCATCTCTAGGATGAGTTGATGCTGTTGTTGAATCTATTGCTGATGTAGTGGCTGATGTAGATGGAATTGATGTAGCTATTGGAAGTGTTGTTGCCACTAGAGCTGCTGAAGTAGAGGGAACTATTGTAGTTACTGTAGGAATAGCAGTGACAGGGGTTGCTTCCATGATTTCCTTTTTCTACAGCACCAATTTGTCCATCTCATTCTCCATCTCTTTCAGTTGAGCTGTCAACTGAATGATGAGATTCATCATTCAATCATTTTGTCCTTCATTCTCCAGAGCTTCCTTAGCCTATGGATGTTCAGTAGGAGGCAATTTCAGTTGTTTTTTATATGCATCAATGTATGCATTCCTTTTATTGATGAGTTCTTCTACAACTTTGATATTCTGGGGATAATATCCTACCTCTATGACCAATTCTTCCAGTGATTTGATTCTATTGTCCTTGGCTTGTGAGGAAGCCTTCTCTAGTTTTAATTGTCCTTTGATGTTTTCTAGAGTATTATGCAGCTTTTGGACACTCATAGCTTTATTGGTCATTGTGGAATATATCATTTCTCCAGCTTGCTTATGAAAGTCAATTTGGTCTATTGGATGTAGATCTTTGGCTTGAACTTCATATGCAGTTTTCTTATAGTCAGCTGATGACTTTGGATTCTTCATTGTGGGCTGCAAGAAGGTCATATGCATCTTCCTAGTCTTGTAATCAAAGGCAGAAATTAACTTGCTCTAGTCACTAGGTGTCTGCTTCCAATATTGTGCATAAGTAATTGCTTTTAATGTCTCATTCTTGAGTTTTATTTCCTTATAATTCTCCATGATATCCTTTTCTTTATCTGCTGGTTTACTTGATGAAGACACCTCTACACTGTGTTTTTTTTGAATGATCTGTGTATAAGAGGCTGATGGCTGGTGATTTTCCTCTGAAACTATTGGAGGAGAATTTCCTTTAACCACTATGTCTGTATCAATAATTTCAATAGTCTCAACTCGTTCATTTACAGGATTTATCTTGGGGTTCTTCATGTAGATCAATTTAAATTTAGTTTTAGTAGTGATTTGAGCTAAATATGATCATTCTTCTCTTGGCCTTTTGGAATTCCTATCTTGTAGGGTTGGAGTCTATAGAATAGAACTAGTCTCAACTGGTTTCTCCAGCTCTTTCAAAGTATTCTCCAACCACTCTGACTGGATCGAGTGGTTCTCAATTTCTATTTTGGAATCATGGACAAAAGGAGTTAGCTTAAAATTGATTCTTAACTTGCTGATAACTCCTAAAGGATCATACTGCCACTTGGAACTCTCACTGAACTTAAATTCCTGTAAGTACTTTTCTGCTTGTTGACCAGAAGTCTAGTTATTGTAGATGAAAGGAAGAATATGGTTATTTACCTTAAAATGTGTCTTTTTCTTTGTTGACAGAAATTTCACTTCATCAGAGTTTAGGATCTGCCTGATATATTCAAGTGTGAATAACCTCATTGGGATGTATTTGGGCAGCTTATATGGAATGATTTGACATCCATATACTCTAATTTTAGTGTGATTTTGGTACAAGTACCAGTCTCCTGTCCTACTATGTTCAGCCAATTGCAAGACCCTTTTTATCTCATCACTGATCTTAGGCTCATTTCTACTACTTAGCATATTGACAATTGGATGAATAAATGAATCAATGAAGTTGTTGTAAGTAAACTCTGTGTAATCTTTCCTGAGTAAGGAAGTCCAAAAAACAACTGATTGGGGATTGCCCTCAGTGTCCAGTTTTTGGAGGCTTACGATAAACCTTTCAGATTGAAATTATAGGATCACATGAAACAAAACAGATGAATACTTAAACACTCCTTCTTCAAGTAATTTAATTAGTTTCTCATGGATAGCATCTGATAAGTACTGAGAAAAGTTAAATGTGGAAGCAGGAGGTTGTCCTAGGAAAAATATGGACAAGAAACCTAATATTGAAGCATCTACATACTCATTTGTACAGTATCCTAATATAAAAGACATCATTGTGATAATCTGTCTAGTCCTTTCTAAGAAAATTGAGGCTAGATAAGGAGGGTTTCTCTTTGGGGTTTCAACTGATGAAGGTAGAAAGGTTTGGAAGATCTGAAACCTTTTTGGAAAGTCAAGTTTCAAATAGAATTCAGTAAGGATTTCAATTGACAGAGGGGCTTCATTATGCTTGGGTTGAATTTGAAGCATTTGGTCTATAGATTCAAGAGTAATGGTGAACAAAATTTCCTTGTTGTGAGTTACTAGGGCTCTTTCATTGGGTAGATAATTATCTTGACAAAGCCTGATGATCTCTGGGAATTGGAAAGTCTATGGGAAAATATACTTGGGAAAATTGGATTCCCAAAGGCAGGTATCATCAGCTTAGTCAATGGATTTATCATGGCTCCAATAGTGGAGCTCAAGGAGGTTGAATTCAGTGATTGGGTCACTGATTTTGAAATATTTTTCTGCAAGAGGGGTGTGTTCAACATCAACAACAGGAGGTTGTAGAGGATTAACAGTCACAATGCCTTCGGAAGCCATTTATATTGTTTATTTTATTAAATTCATTACTCTCTGACTTAATAAATAGGCTTAGGCCCTTATGAATACTGTGCAAAGATGATTACAGTCTCCAAAAAGGGTTTTGAGGGTAACAATGGCTTTTGTATGGTTTGCAAAGCTTTTCAACTTATTCAATTTATTAGCTTATCACTTGCTTGCTTAAGAATAGGTCTTGGCACTTCAGGAACACCTAGAAATGAATCTTTCAGTTTGCAGAATGAGTCTTTCAGTTTGCAGAATGAGTTCTGGAAGCAACAGGAGCTCTCCTGGTCTTTACAAAGCTTTAGGCTCAGTTTTCACTATCTTCTGGTAGTAAAGTCTTCAATTATGGTATGAAAAATCTTGAAAATAGTACGGAAGAGGCTCTTTTCCGAAAATTTCAACAGAATAATGGTAAAAAGACTATAAAGGGTGGTCTCATTGTTTTAACCAACATCGATTAAACTTTATTGCACGGGGTTAAATTCAAACGAAGGGGTGGTATTCACAACGGGTGGAAAAAATAGTTTGGAGGTTTTTCGAATCCAGAAAAGCTGGTAAATGGTTTTTGGCTTGGGAGCGTGATGAGCTATGGAGCTACAACGTAGCAAGGGGGCAGGGTTGTGAAATTTCTTATTTCGCAACCCTCCAGTGATGTTAATGTTCGGGCAATCAGGGGTGCGAGAGTAGCTATTGGCCACAAGATCTGATAAATCTTGAAATGATGGATGAACGAATAGGATGGTGTGTCAGGGATTTTGAAAGGAGGTGGGACCGAGAATGTGTATGCGACGAGATTATAATACATATGAAATGGGCTTAATATATATGGGATCGGGAATTTATAATAGTGGGGTTTTAAAACAAAGTGGGACCTAGGATAAAATAAGAAAAGGGTTAATATAACATGCAGGTTTACATATAGTGGGATGGCCTAGCATATATATTAAACGGGGGTTAAATATATATGGATGTTAATGGAATATGTAAAACGGGGAAATATGTGTGTGGGATGTATAAATACACTAAGAACTAATGTTAAAACTGATATCGAGAAGGATTTTTTACAGTGGGACCTCCAATATCATTTCAACTATTTAGACTTACGATAAGGGAGTTTTAGTGGGTTTTAAATGGAAAAGGGGAAACTAGTAAGGGAGAATTAATTTTTCAAAGGAAAATGTATTTATAACTGGGGAAAGGGATATTTAGGAAGGGGAAAGGGTTAAAACAAATGGAAATGAATATTTGACAAGGGAAAATTCCTTTTAAGAGTGACATTAGGGTTTTAGAAAAGGGAAGGGGATTTTGGGGAATATTAGTGATATGAAATGACCACTTTATGTTCTCCATGCCTTGTGAAACTGCTTCTGCCTACCCGTCGTTTATCCTAACAATTTTTCTTCATTTATTGGGTGCATTTGAGCTTGTTGACCCTTTTTATTTTTATTTTATAAGCCAACTATCTAATTCTAACCTTATGACTCCCAAGGGCTCAGATGAAACTAATGAGCTCTTTATTATTCTCTATCTAACTACTAATCTGCCAAGATTAAATGGTTTGGCCAAATATTTATCCTCTAACTATCAACATGAAATTTAAAGCATGAAAGAATCAATATTAAGTTGCTTAACCATCATGGATTGTCACATTTTTAACAAGTTGCACACAATATTATTTGCAAAGTAAAGTAAAAAGTAGTGGAATTTTAATTTGCATCACTTTTAGAATCTATTTTTTATCTCTTTTTGGTGGGGTTCATACTTTATATATATTTTTTGATATTTTTCTTTTCTTTTAGTCCTTTGATTTTTATTTTAGGACTTACCCTTTTTACATTTTTTATTTTAATATGGGAAACATTTTGCAGAAAGAAAAATTATGCACAATATTACAAGACTTTATATAGTCAATTCAATATTATGAATCCTATTATTATAGGACCCTAACAGTAGTGAGTATTTGTTCTTAACATTTAATTTGTTAATCTGTCTATAATTCATACAAATTTGCATTGTACCATCTTTCTTTTTCATGAATAGCATTGGTGCCCCCAAGGAGACACACTAGGAAGAATATATCCCTTTTCAAGCAATTCCTGTAGTTGCATTTTCAACTCCATCAATTTGGGTAAACTCATTTGATATGGTGCCCGTGATATTCGTGTTGCCCCTAGCATTAACTCGATGGTGAAATCGATGTCCCGCTTTGGAGGTAATCGTGGTATATTTTCCAGAAACACATCCATAAATTCTTGTACCACTAGTATATTCTCCATCATAGGGGTCTTATCCTTAGAATTGGCGAATCCCACTTGAATAGCATAAATCTGACAGCCTTTTCTACTGCATTTTCCAAACTGAAATGCAGTAATAGGACACACCTGAAGTGGTTTCTTAATCCCTTGCAATTCTTGGCGAGTTCCATCTTTTTCCTTATAATAAATTGTTTTCTCTTTGTAATCTATCAATGACCAATGCAATTCCAACCAATCCATTCCTAGTAATATATCATAGGATCCTAAAGGTAGTATGTTCAATTCAACATTTATGTGATGGTCTCCAACTTCTAGGGGACAGTTGGAAACTTTAGCATTAACTCTTCTCTTGGTCCTAGTGGCCAATTATACCAGCCAATGATTTTTAAATTTCTGGCTCAAAAAGAGTTTGGGAATATAGCTTACCTTCCAGTTCTATCATGGTCTATTGATAATCTTCTTACCAATCCTCAAGTGCCACATTAATTCTTGGTATATTTCACACCACATCCCCCACCATGGATGCCTCTTGAAAATTAGTTGTAGTTTCATTTCTCCCACGGTAAGGCTAGTTCTTATAATAATGTGCCTTGCCGCATCCCCAGCACTGTAGTGGCAGTTTCTGGATCTGCCCATGATTGGGTCTACTAGATGCTTCAGTGGGATGTTCTTCTACTAGCCACTTGTTTTTCTGCTGATTCCTTCCCTATTGTATATTTTTTGTATTTCTAGCAGCATTCTTATAATTTCCAGATCTACTTCCTTTAAAATTTGAAATACTTTTATGTCCCTTCTTTGGCGGCCAATTCCTACTAGCTTCTCCTTTCACCTTGGACTACTAGTAGCACATACATGCCTTTCGTATCACCTCATCCATAGTCTTTGGAATTACAAACTCGATCCTCTCCTTCATATGAGCAGGTAGACTACTCAAGAATCGTTGTATTTTTTCCTTTTCATCTCTAAGATATGATACATACCTTAATAAGGAGTTAAATTTAGTTATGAATTTGTCCAGTGTCAGTTGTCCCAATCTCAAATCATGAATTTCTCAAGAATTTTCATCATAAAATCACTTGGTTAAGTATTTGTCTTTAAAATGCTGTTGGAACTCATCCTAAGTCACATTCTGGTCCTCGATTCCTTGAACATTTTTTACTTCCTCCCACCATAATGTGTCTTTTTCCCGTAGTTGATAAATAGCCAAGCGAGATTTCAATTTGATGTTGTATTCATAGACTTGAAATTATGTTTTCATGTTAATTATCCATGCTTCTGCTACCTCCTCGGCCTCTTTGTCGAATGTAGGAGGTTTAATTTTCCAGAATTCACCTTATAGCTCCACTTTTTGTTTTTTCATCTCTTGCTAGTCTGAGACATTTCATGACTTGGCTTCATTATAAATCCTATTCTTATTGCTCCACTGTGTATGGCTACTTTTCGGCTTATCATTAGCTTGTTGTCATTTTTCACCCTCTTCTTGGGTGTCTCTTTCTGGGCTTGGTTGAGCTATCCCTTGATTTTGTCTATCTGAGAGGCTTTTAAGAATCCTCTCTTCTTCCCGCATCAACCTCTCATTATCGCTTCTCACTCGAACTATTTATTCTTGTAATTATTGCACAATATCTAGAAGTCTATTGGTTTTCCTTTTTTGTTCCTCGATTAATATGTTGGTTTGTTGATGTTGGTCCACGCTCAACTGCACCCACATTAATCGATTTATTTCTGGGTTAGACTGGGGATGTGCTTCCCCTATAGTCCTGGGAGCTTGATGTACCAAACCCCTCCTCATTTTACTCTATAAATCCCTTTTTCCTATTTATGTGCACAATTTACATGCCAATTTGTTATTTAGGTGAACCAACTAGGTCCCAACGTGTGAACGCTGCTCTGATACCACTTGTAACATCTTACCATGTAAAACGTTAAAAAAAATTACCATGAATAATATAAGGATAAAAAAGAAATTACATTTACCTTATAACATCTAAACTTTACTATCATGTCATTTGGTTAAACATGGTCTTAAATGACTGGTTTCCAATATATATATATATATATATATATATATATATATATATATATATATAGCATGATATGTAGCACTATGGCATCTATTTACCATAGAGCGTAACAAATGATTGCATAGTATAAAATTACAACTCCAAAGCATATAATACACATTTCAATTATTATAGTACTCTACCACAATTCCATAATTTGTTTTCAAACTTCTTTAGATTTTGTTTCTAAAGTCATAATTTGGAATTATTATTATTATATTTTAATTTTTTGATAGATTTCTAGCCAAATGGCTGCAACCGTGAACTCATGGCATGAGATTTGGAAGTATTTCTAGTTTATGTTTTTAAAGTCCATGACTTGATTCTCCATATCGTTGGGAATTACGATGCTCTCCGATCACATGACACCTGGGTTGATCTTTTCCCTTGGTACCTCATCGATCTGATGGTTATAATGGAGTTTGGGGCAGTTAGGTTATTACCCTACCACCTGAACCCTAACCACTTCCTCATTTTTTTGGCACATTTTTCCGAGCTTTGAAATTATGGTATTGTGCTTATGCTTCTCTGTTGTTTGTTTTTGGCCAAGAATAGATTTAACACTCATCATTCCTCCTCTTGTTCCTTCGAAATTACCCTCCAACATTTACTATTTTGTTACTGCTCTCGCACAACGCATTCCTTTTAGTGATGAGTGTGGTTTCCTGCATATTTCAGCTTATGCTGCTTGGTTGAGACTGCACACCAGCTGTCGTGAGGGTTTTATATGGTTTCCTTTGGAATTCTCTGGCTTTGCTTCACTCAAAGACGGTTATTCGACTTCAAGAGTGCCAACCTAGGTAAGGTCTTCCATTTATGCACCTTATTTTTAGATTATTTTTTTTTTCCCGATGTAATCTCGTTCTCACAGTTTGAATTAGGCTTCCTTCCTAGGGTATTGTTACGAACCCTTTGTTTCCGAGAGGTAATTCTTGTTCACAGTCTTGTTTGCAAATTTTTCTTTCATTGCCTTAAACCCAACTAGGAATTCATTAATAGAAGTTCTCACAGTTTATTTCTATGGTTTTGACAGGTACATTTCCTTCGAACCCTAACTCCTGTACAACTTCGGCTTGCATGCGAACTACGAAATATTAATATTCCTTTTCCATATGTGTACAGGTACCTCGACACCTCGGGTTGTCTCTTCCGAGACATTTTAGTCTCTATCCATACTTTAATATGCTCATTTGTTAATTTGAAAAGGCGATGTTAGTCTTTAGTTTGAATTGTAGAAATATAAATTTACTATGGAAGTTTTTAGCCCTGTTAGGCCTCTCTGTAAACAATATATTTATAAATTTTGTTTTCTGTTGAATTGGGGGTTTTTATCTCTAATTCAAGACTTCAATGAACAACAAATTTATATTTTGGAAATGGACTGTAATTAATTTTCATTTTGGCTCTCTCTGTTGTCCATTAGCTTGTATTAAAAGGAACTTTTTTACTCTGTCCCCAACTGTCAAAATCCTCTATATATACAATGTCGTGAGTTTATATATTTTTGTATGTTGATTATGGCCATAACGTCTTATCGTTTAACTATAAATATAGTTTTTGTTGCGACCCCCTCATGGGCAGTGCCCAAATTTCATTCCTGTTCTAGATTCGGGATTCTGCGCTCAGTATTGAGTTCTTGTGTAATTGTTTATTATGTTTATATTTTAAGCAGTATTTCTTTATAACATCCATAAATTTATATTGTAGTTCTATACAATGGTTTTTTGTTCCAGTTTGTTCTTATGTTATCCCAAAAAATATTTTACCTCTTCACGAGGGTTTCCAGTTTTCTTTTAAAGAAGTTTCTCCGATTTACTTAAGTTTAATATTCTACAAAGAACCATTTGTTCACTATAGTGTTGCTATTCGGTTAATTATTTAAAATTACATTGTATTTCTATAGTGTAGGTTTAGTGCTTCCACAGTTCAATTTAATTTTAATACTTTTTTAAAATAAGTTTTCCCCCAGATGTCCGGACCATCATTAAAATAATATGGGTTTATTCCTCAACCCTTAGTCTGTGTAACTGTTATTTTTACAAGATAGACACTCTTGTCTGGGGTTTCTCCCTGGATGGACTAACTGTCCCATCCAATCATTTTTTATTCTATAGAATCTCAAACTGTTTCTACATGTTCTTTATACTTAAATCTTTAAGATTTATGTATGCATATAAATATTTACTTTTCCTAGACTGGTATACTACGTTCTTCTACTAGGGAGATCTTTACAGACATCAGGATCTATATAGTTAACCCTAAATTTAATAGTTTATTAAACCATTCACTAACAAGAATAACTTCTACCTTTGTACTCAAATTTCACAACGTACAAAAATTCAATTATAGAGATTAACATACTCATAAACGCATAAAAATAACTCTTTATTCCAATCCATTTCAGGTTTACAATACTTATCTCAGATAGGTACGGCTGATGGCATCCTCACAACCATGAGAGAGGAAATTACATCCTCATATCCCCCCGTGCTCCTCACCAGAGTAGGATTAAATAACAGTTCTTTTAGAGGTAGACCTCAAGACCTCTGTCCAGCCTCTCCTCCAATTTTCAAGTTACATAGTTCCACTGGTCCGCAGTTCTTCTTGAGGTAGACCTCAAGACATCTGTCTAACCTCTTCTCCAATTATCAGGTTATAGAATTACACTAGTTCTTGCCAGCTCTGGACACTCTCACCTTTCAACCCTCTTGTTGTCTTTCCTTTTGCACAAAACCCCTTTTCCTCTTCAGGATTTCTTTTTTATTCCCAGAGGAAAGGTATCTGTCACATAAATTCTTTAATCTAACTACTCTGGTATCTTGGACACTTTTACCATCAATTTATGGAAACCACACCATAATTAATCTTTATTAAAAAAAAGAAGTGAATTTTGTTCATAATTTGCTTAACATACTTATTAAGCATGTTTAACTTAAACAAGTCAAATGTATCAATTAAAATAACATAGAAACTTAATCGAGGTGTTACATTAGCTATATTTCAAATAAGTTGGGCTACTATGTTAGTGTTTGATAATTTTATTTAAAAGTATGTGAGGGTTTATTAGAATTATATATCCTAATCTATTTATATGAAATATAAATTCAAAAATACAATTTAAATAATAAAAAATTAAAATAGTAACAAATTATATTACATGAAAAAAACTAAAGCTTCAAACATTTATCAAACTCATTATGAAAAACTAAAATGTTAAACTCTTCAATAATTATTAATAATTATTAGGTGGATGGTAAGAAAATAACCTCAAGTGTATATTCACCAAATTTTGGAAAATGACTTTAAAATTTTTAATTTAATTATCAATAATTATTATGTGGATGGTAATGATTTAATATAGCATATTCTTGGTAGTATTCACAAATCAATTAGGTTGAGATTTATCTTCAAGTAGTTATGCCTTATTTTCCATTTTAATTAAATTGATTAATTAAAATTAATATGATATGAATAAATGTCATATGAAATAAGATATGGACTTTTGGGCATGTGTTATTTATAAGTTGTGGCATTGTAACAAAGTCTATCTACAACTTAAAATATCCATGGTAAAAATGAAGATGAATTTCATAGTTGAGAATATTTAATACACACATGTTTAATTATATAATAATAATAATAATAATAATAATAATTTAAAATAAAATTGTAATTTAGTGAATTTTTAGTAACTTGAGATGTATGATTGGATGTTTACCAATTATTAATTTATATGGCTACACTAGTGATATAATTATTGAAAATCAACTCTTAAATTAGTTAATTATTCTTAGATTTAAATTCATTGTCAAACAAGTGTTGCAGTCCATCTTAGTCCCTTCTCCTTAAGTAGAAAGTAGGTTTAGTCCCTTCTACTTGAGTAGAAAGTAGGTTTAGTCCATGCTACTGAAGTAGAAATTAGGCTTTCATAAAAATTGCAAATTGATATATGAAATGGAAAAAAAATTGGTTGATTTTAATATGTAGCTTAGCAATGAAAAATCACTCCACAAATTTAAAAAAATTGTGACAACTGGATTAAGTGCAAACTAATTGTTATGTTATTTATTTTAAAGAGACTAAACATTCATTATTTTTTAGAAAAGGATTACAAATGATGAACATAAATTAATTATTTTTTCAGAAATAAAATTCAATTATGGAATTGTGGTTCCATAAAATTAAAAGAATACTAATGATAAAATTATTCCAAGAACTGAGAGTGGTTGAACAGAAAATAGTTAAAAATAGTTACCTTTCCTCTGGGAATAAAAAGTACATTCCAAAGAGGAAAAGGGGTTCTGTGTCTGAGGATAGAAAGGAGAGGAAGGAAGAGAGTGGAAAATTCCTGAGCTAGTAGTGACCAATGGAAATACTCAGCGTTCATGAATCCTAGAAAAAAAGAGTATTCGACTAAGGGTCTTGAGGCCTCTTCTAGAAATTATGCAACCTACTCATCTTAGGTGTGGAGCACGGGGGGAAATGAGGATGTAATCACCTCTCTCATGGTAGGGAGGACATCATCGGCTAGTTCTGAAATGAGATAAGTAAACAAACTGCAGAAACATTAAGAATTGGATATGCTATTTAGACAGAGATGTTTTTTTAATAAATTTAGAGTTCTTTAAAATATTAAATGAATATTATTACTCAGAAATTATGTAAATATTTATTTACTATACTTTTCTAAGGTATTCGAGAAATTACAGTAAAACTGATAGAAATATGTGGACTGTATAAAAATGTATTTGTTGAATTTATTACTTCTTTTCAAAACGGAATAGTATTTCTATTATCATATAAAACAAGAAAAAAACATAAATCATCTACTGGAAGTTAAACCCAAAAAAATGGGTCCACAGTCGAAACTTGGACCCCAAAACTGGTCATTTATATGATAACCTATGATATACTCAGACAGTTAGAGTTGCAGGAAATCAACTTAGAAATTTAGATGGTCTGGACATCTCTATTAACCAAAGACTAAAACAGACTAGATGAATATAGAATTATTTCTTGAATGAAGAGATAAAAACCTATGTCGGAATGGAATATCCTCATACAAAATGCCAGAACAATAGGCACAAAGAAAACTTAGAATACGTAGCTACTATGGTAATATAATCAACAACGAAATGTACTCTTTCTGTAAACTAATATGGACAAGAAACTAATACTATTACAAGAAATACAGATAACAAGTTTTGTTGTAAGACAAACAAGATTAGCCCGAAGGCTCCAGAGAAGGAAACTATAACACACACACACACACACACACACACACACACACACACACACACACACATATATATATATATATAGATATATATAGATATATCTATGTGTGTGTGTGTGTGTGTGTGTATTCACCAAAGAAGAACGCCATAGTCTACAACCTCTAATTCATGAGAGTAAGCCACAATAGAGGTAGAAATAGAACAACCCATTAATTGAGAATTCCATAGGTCTAATAATCTTTCCCTGCAGACATTTTATATAATACTAAACCCTGACCACAGAAGGAATTTACTCTTAAGTCAAGCTAAGAGTGCTACCAGCAAATAGGGTGCAAGAATTTATGCAACAGAATATCACTACATGTCAAATTGTTCACTAGGGCGAGGCCCATAAAATAATAAGGTAGCAAAGTAACGGCATCGAGTTCCTTAAAAACTCAATGTCGGAATCCTTAAGAGAAAAACACCGAAGAACCAAAAGAATGCAGAGCTCTGCTCCGGAAAATAATTCTTCGCTGGTGAAAATTTAAAATACATGTGAAGAGATACAGCATGGACGATTTTATAAGCTAGAGGAATTCAGGAAATCGAAAAACAAATTTCCAGAACCTAGCCATATGTACAGGGAGTGATTACCTGCTTCACAAAAAGAAATTTGTAATAGTTTATTATACCTAAACATTTAAATTTAGAATACCTGGTCTAGAAACCTAGAAAGGCCATGGCTGAAACCATGTACCAGAGAAAATTACGAGAGAATTAGCAAAAGAGTTAAGAAAGAGCTAATGCAAGAATGTAACCAGGTACTAACAACAAGTGCTTGGAAAAACTACGTTTATTTGGAAGGGTTTACCTCTCATGGAGGAAGGAGGCCACAGATGGCAAGCAGCAGAAGGACTAGAGTACACAAGTCCAGAAACATAGATTCACAAACCTGGAGAATTCATCACATATCCAAGTCATATTTCTATTAACGTTGAATGCTTAGCGAACAACATAGAGCCACCGCTATCCTCCTATGAGCAAATAAACGAGAAGAGCTTACTCCTTTAAGAAAAATTTCTTTAACACAGCCACAATGGATTGAACCCCAAAAAAACTGTGAATACAAGTGAATTTACCTATTCATTTACGCCATGGCGAGGGGGGGATGGTTGTTGCTCGACAAATCATAACTCACGGCGGAATTGCAAAGGGGCGATGCCGATAGAGCGAAAATGAAAAATGAAAGTTGGTTAGGTTTACAAGGGGGTCCATACCCTAAACAGGTACCGTGAAAGTCTCGGTCGTCAATATCTTGACCCTAAATCCAACGGTGATCAGCAGGGCAATTTTCTACCATGCAATTACAAAACCCCATGCAAAATACAGTACGAAAATCTGCATATTAACCCTTAACCTCAGGTGGGACTTGATTAACCATGAATACAATCAAACAATTCAGTTTTCAAGATATGAGGTTATGGTAGGTTCTTTCATGTATTAATAATAGATGTGATGAGTATTAAAATCAGCATCCTACCATCATAAGCCCATTAACACTCGTGCAATGACACAAAAATTGTATGTGTTGAGACTCAACCAAGTAGTAGGTCCACATGGATAATCAACACATCGATAGCATATGGTAAGTGCCATGTAAGTAATTAATTTGTTAAGTGCACATGATTATTTAGAAACTAAGGTTAAAAATGGTAAGTGTAATTTTTTTTTTAGTTTTACTGTGATGAATGTTACAAGTGGTATCAGAGCCAGGTTCATATGCTGGGACCCAATGTATCACCTAACATGATAAAATGTCATGTGTAAATGGTGCACAGAAAATAAATAGCATAGTGGGAGACAAATTAGGAGGGGATCGACACATCAAACACCTCAGAATGCAGCAGAACCTACACCCTAATCCCATCCAGAAATGAATCTGGAAATGTGGATTCATTTGAGTGTAGATCAGCACGAGCAAACCAGTAGGTTGTTGGAAGAACAACAACATCAAACCAGTATATGGCTAAGCACTGTGCAAAAGTTACGAGAAGAATGTAATATCCCAAAATAGGGAAATTCTACAACAATGGGAACATCTTATAATGTTCCAAAGTTGGAGATCGAGCAATGTAAGAACACATATTGGAGTAGCAGCGTTATATCAGTACATAAAACATGAGAAGATCCAAATAGCCATCATATTGATCTTATAGTAGCAAAAGAGTACAAATCCTTGAGGAAACAATCACTAAAGCTAAGCAATGCAAGCATCAATAGAACATGTACATGGAAATAAAGAACACTACTACATATGAAAAGACCAAGGCTATGACTACACATTTTATAGGAGGAACTGCTACAGGAATAATGTCAATACATAGATATGGAAATGTATGGCTCAAATAATGTGGGGAGCAAAGCTCTAACCCCTGAGAAAAATATCAGGTCAATCCTATAAGGATTGGCTGAAATATACAAAATGGAAAAAATGTCGGAGTAACAGGGTTGAGTAGCAGCTACAACTCAAGAACTGGATGGAGATGGTTGTAGATGATGCACAAGTTGAATCAACCTTCTCCAATGGATCCTCCAAGTGAAAGGCTGATCCTAACACTGAAGACCTCTCCCTCCAAACAAACACTGCAACCCTCACTGCAGATATACACTGAAAATAATGCAGTCAATGAGAGGGATTGTGTTGTAGATGATGGAAAATGGTTGGCCTAATGCCAAAGATGATGGGAATTAGATAAAATTCTCCCTCACTGATCCTCCAAAGGAAAGGAGACCTCCTCCTCTGAAAAATAAGCACAAGAAGTGGTGTTCAGTAACCTCCACTGCAACACCCTGCAACACAACCTAGCTCTAAACAGAAATTGCATTGTAGCTGAAGGAGGTTGCTTGGCCTCAAGCCTGAATGTCAAGAAATGAAGAGAAATCTCCTTCAAGAGGCCTTTCTTGGAAGGGGAAGGAATTCCTGAACAAGAATGCCATGTGCTAAGCAGCACTGCAACTCTGCTAAACAACAGGAGAATGCACAAAGCCTAAACAGACCAAGAAATCAATAATACATAACATGAATCACAATGGTCTTCCTTTTAATCAAGTGAAAGCCCTCTTACCATGGGTCCCACTCATTAGGGTTTCCTCCACCAAGGAATCTTCCTCCCATCCATATTGTGTTGTCTCTCCAAGTGTTCTCCACCTCCTATCCCAGCGCTGTTGACTTGGTCAAACTTGACCTTGTCCACATGCAAATGTCCTGTTTCACACATGAGGGTGTGAAATCCAACTCCTATGATGATCCCTTTTCATAATATGAGGGATTTTATTCATATTTTATTGTTCATGGGCCTCCTTACCCATTTATTCAATCTCCTAGGTGTAAAAGAAAAAAATCAATATTCCAATTAGCTGCATGCTAATTTAGGAATATTACAAAGAAATGGTCTAGGTTAGTACTGACAATGAGCGCTTGATGAAAGAGAAGGAAAGGATACTCAAAAGCCTTTCTGATAAACAAAATCAAGGAGTGTTACAACCCAGTACTGATAAAGATACACAGGAAGAAAATGAACGACAAGCTTAGGACCAAACTAATGACAGAGTGGAAAGAAGCCATTCACAATGAAGTAACAAGAATAGGAACTATAATGACATGAAGTCTGGTAACGTTTCAAAGCAACAAGAAATTAAGAAACAAAAAGTGGAATCACAGGGTGAGTTTCGAAAGATTAAACCACCTACATTTGACGGAGAAGCGAAGGAGGTAGCAAAATCTTGGTTGATTAATATGAATAAATCATTTAAAGTTTATGAGTACAACAACAACCTTAAAGCCAAGTTGGCCATTTATCAATTGAGAGAAAAATATACCTTGTTGTGGGAGGAATTCAAGAATATCCATAGCATTGAAGACCAGGATGTGACATGGGATGAATTTCAGCAATACTTTAAGGAAAAATATCTAACAGAACGTTTCTATGATGAAAAGTCCAGAGAATTCCATGATTTGAGGTTGGGTCAAATGAAAATGGATGAATACATAACTAAGTTCACTTCCTTATTATTGCCTTGGATTGCTTATGTATTCATCCATAACCAAGTTCCCCTTGGGATTTATTGATATATTTGGCATTAGGACAAGGTGTACTTATCCCCTACAGCTCAGTTTCATCCTAGATCTGCATTATTTTAGGGAGGAGTTGCAGGGGTGGTTGTAGTGGTTGTTTTGGGAGGTGATTTCTTCAGTGGAGGAGCCATTCTTTCATCTGGAGGATCTATTGGAGAATATTTGTAGTTTCTACATCAGCTTCAGCCATATCTTCTCATCTATGTTGTTACAACTTACCCTAGACCCTAGGGCTGCAACTTACATTGACACATTGCGTGCATTTTCCGGAAACCCTCTTGGGTTGTCTTGGAAAGCTAATCTAGTGCCCAGACCTGTATATCTAGAATCTATTGCGGCCTATATCAGTATTTTTATATCATTGTATCATCTCTAGCTGTAGTTATGCTTAATATGACTGCGTTGTAGTTTCTCTCCGACATTTTGTATTGTAACAGAAGCTCATGTTTTGGAGTGATTTCTTATGGGAGGCTTGTTTCCTCACTATATATGATTTATGCCTCACTATTTTGTATTAATTTGCTGCTCTAATACATAATGGTCTCATGGTTTCATGTGTTAAATATTTGTTTCTGCTTCATTTTATGAACTATATTCTTGCTTTTCCCAATTGGGAATATTACAGTTACTTTCACAAAATATTTCTATTTTGGTTGACCAAGGTGCCAGTTTAAGTTATGTAAACCTGGAATAGTAGAAATCTGTAAATTACAAAGTCAAAAATTCAAAAATCCCTGGCTGGTATAGCTAGCCACTGGGGCAAAGAGAAAATTTTGTGCCAAAGTTCCAAACTGTAAACTGGAAATTGGGAACCAAGAGTTAAATGTGGAACTAAATGTATTACCTTTGGGATCCTACAATGTACCATTGGGCATGGATTGGTTGGATAGACACTAGTCTCTGGTAGATTGTAAAGAGAAAATTATATATTATAGAATTCCAGATGGAACTCATCAATAATTACAAGGGATAAAGAAGCCCTTATAGTTGCATCCTATCATAGCCTCCAAATTGAGTAAGTTTATTAAAAAGGGATGTTAGATACATCCCATTCAGGTGGTTTTTCCTAATTCTAAAGATAAGACCCCTATGCTGGAAAGCATACTAGTAGTACAAGACTTCATGGACGTGTTCCCAGAAAATGTACCAGGTTTACCTCCAAGAAGGGATATCAATTTCACTATTGAACTGATGCCAGGAGCATCATCAATCTCAAGAGCACCATATCAGATGATTGTACCAGAGCTAACTGAACTAAAAATGCAACTGCCAGAGTTGTTGGACAAAGGGTATATTCAACCTAGTGTGTCTCCATGGGGAGCATTGATGTTATTTGTAAAGAAAAAGGATGGAACCATGCGAATGTGCATGAACTATAGACAAATCAATAAATTTATAGTCAAAAATAAGTATTTGTTTCCACGGATAGATGACCTATTTGATCAGGTGAAGGGGGCAACATTATTCTCGAAAATAGACTTAAGATCTAGATATCACCAAATTCGAATTAAATACAAGAATATCTACAAGACTGCTTTCCGTACTCGATATGGAAATTACAAGTTTGTGGTTTTAACATTTGGTTTAATTAATGCACCATCAATGTTTATGAAGCTGATGCATGGCATATTTCACCCCTTTTTGGAGAGATTTGTTCTGGTATTCATTGATGATATATTGATTTATTCAAAAAGAATGGAAGAACACAAGGAACACTTAAGGATAGTATTGGAGATGTTGAGAAAACATTAGTTGTACGCCAAGTTCAGCAAATGTGACTTTTTCAAGGAACAGATACAATATCTAGGCCATGACATTTCCACTGAGGGAATAGTGGTCGATCCAACGAAAATGAAGACTATTATGGAATGGCTGTTGGTCACTTTAATTGTTTTAACAATTCAAGCTCCACATAAATTGTCAACCCGAGAAGGTCTGTTTATTCCAAAGACAACCACGCACTGGATATGCTCAATTCCAAAAGAAAAATAATGTTGTAGTAAAAGTCACACAATTATTAATCATACAAATCTAATTATTCACACCCTGTTTTAACAAAGCTGAAGTCTATTTATGTTATAGTAGAAGCAATTCCTCTATTGTAGTCTTTTAAGAATCCTAATGAAAGGAAATTACTCTGCAGGAAAGGAAACCAATCAACCATAACAGGGAACAAGACCCTATTCCTTCAAATAGGAACTTTAGCACCTGCTGCCTGACACTAATCACACTGTAGAAAAGATAAATTCAAGAAAACAGGACCCTATTCCCATGAACAGGAACCTTCAGCACCTGCCTCTTGTTCTAATCACACTGTAGGAAAAAGAAAGTCAATCAATGGGAACAGGACCCTATTCCTTTTCACAGGAATCTTCAGCACCTGCTTCCCACATCAATCATCCATTCAAAAAAATAACAGAAAGTATCTCTTGGCTCTTTAAGAATGAATGTACCAAACTCATGCAGCGTTAAAGGAAACAGAATGTTTAATGAACTACAGAACTATGCAACTGGTGTTTCAGCAAACAGAATTAAATTAAGGTGCGAATATCATAAGGAAACTTAAAAAACTACAGGAACAGTCGGGTGAATCTTGTGATGAAGGCGGGCCCTTTCCTTCTCACAAGATTCCCCAGGAAAAGAATTAAATTGAAGCGCTCAAAAGGAACCTTTATTCATTTGTCAAAAAGAAATGATACATTACAATGGAGTCTAGCTCCTTTCTGCTCAAAAACAATGTTCTCCTCTAGTTTCTAACTCCTCCTCTAATGATGATGTCTCCTCTTTTTAAAGAGGAGACATCTATTACAATTACATCAGAGCAAATCTATGTTTATCCCAATCTGTTCTTATTTCTTAAAACAAGACTATTCTATTCTTCCATAGAAATATATTGTTACAACAGATACAGAAAAAGTATTGGCTTCAGAATAATCCGTGTAACCACTTCCTTGCTCTTCTTCGTCTTGTTGCCATTGTTCCAAAAATACTCTTCCAGAATCGCAAATTACGAGTAGTGACGGAATTTGCGTGCCCGCTGACTGTTTCAGCAACGGAGTCTACTATTTCAGCAATGGCCGATTGTTTCAGCACAACACATAAATTATCTGCGATATTTTAGACTTATGTTAGCAACAATCTACCTTCGATTAATGTTGAAATATAAGAGTAATATGGAATTATATGTAAACAGATTAAATATATAGTAAAGAGGAGGATTTCATATACCTTTGGATAAAGTGAATGAAAATGATGATGGAACCCTTTTTAAATATAGTTATAAAGGGTAAGGTGGTGTCAAAATGTATGGTAAAAATGGTACATTGTGAGGTCCTAACATCCCCCCCAGCTGAAAGGGTTGCATGTCCTCAAGCAACTCCTAGTCTGAGTCAGAGTCTGAGTACTGACTCTGTGCATGCAAGTTGCTCAAGCAGTAACTGGAGAAGGTGGCTTCTGTCGAAGCTCGGAATCCTCGATTGTTCTGCAATTGCTTCCATGCTACAGCCTCATCCTTGTTATCCAATTGGTAGTGAGACTGGTATTTTTCTGTCGGCATCCATAGGATTGGAAAATGAAAATGATAACCAATCCAGTTTTCTCCACAATGTCGAATGCATCTGATGTAATTTGGTACCCTGGATAGTGCAGCTTGAAGATTATCAGGGCTAAAAGGGTGATACTCTTGTCTTTCCTTACATGATGGTTGCCAGAACATAGTGTTGGCCTTCAATGCAGCCGTTTCCTTCACTCTAATTAGCTGTAGATGCTTTAGAAGTGTTGAGGCTTGCAGTTGTTGTATGTAGCGGTGCATTCCTGGCTTCTGCAAGAATCGGTGATATTCTGCTACAAACATAGCCGGATTTGAAGGTTCCGGTCTAATCCAAAGGAGACGATTGTCCTCATTATGCCTACTTGCAATAAAAGCAGTTTGCCATGTGATCTGATTGGAAAGAAATTAAACAAATGCCCTAATTTGTACATCACCTACAATTGGAGTGAGATTGACCTTTCTATTCTTAGGCATGGCCTCATTATGGAGATAAAGTTCACATAACAAATGTTGGTCACTTTCAAGGGCCTCAGCAAAAGTTTTAACAAATTGTTCCGTTGTAAGCAATTCATGAGGTCTTCCATCCTTAATTGCCTTCAATTGAAAATAAACAAGACGTTCAGAGAGGAAGAGAGAATAATTCAAGGAGGGTTTACAGGTGGCCAACAATTTTTGCACTAATGAAAACATCAAAACCAGTTTCTCTTTTAATTCTTTGATTTCTTTCTTAGAATCCTTGAGCTGTTGCAGTGTCTGTTCCCAAATATCCCAGTTGGCATACATGTGATTCTGCCAGGCCAACTTATGCTGCTGCAATATTTTATCTTGATCCACAGCATACTGTTTCTTCCAGTTATTCATTATTTCTAATTGTTTCCATGGCAGGGTCTGTGTCCCGGTATTATAAGTACTGGGTTGGGGCATTGTCTGAGTAGCTGAGCTGACTAACACAGGGCAAGATATCTGTGGTTTAGTTTCCTTTTCTAGACCTTTTGAGGGCCCTACTGGTTCTTGTGTGACAGTAGGGCGTTCTTCTTTAATTGCAGCTGATGTAGATGCCTCAGGTACCTGAATTTTGACTATTTTGTATCCTGCCTGTTGGTAAATGTTACCACACTCATGGCACATGTATTCTCTGCATGGATCCTTATTTTGTGTTGATGCTGTGTGTGCCAACATGTAGAGATTCAATTCTCTATCAAAGGCTTCTCGTGCCATGATCAATTCTTTTTTATAGGCCTCTATTTCTGACTTCAAAAACTCATTTTCCTCCAATAAAGATGCCATAGTGTGTGAACCCTGTGTGCTAGTTGATTCTGTTGGAGTTGTCTGCTGATCCACAGCTGTAGCTGGTTCTTGTGTTGCAGCTACAGCTGGTTTCCTTGTATTATCATGCTTGGTGTATGATTTTTGTACCACAGTAGCTGGTTCTTGTGTTTCAGCTTCTGGGTAAGTAACTGGTTCTTGTGGAGCAGTTACTGTTTGAGTAGTAAACGATGTCATCTTACCCCGGGCAACTGGTTCTTGTGGAGCAGTGCCACAGGATGAGACGGGTAATGGTTGGGGAATTTGGAATGGTGATGAGGATTGAAGTTTTAACAGGATAGTCGCAGGGTCAGGGGAAATGGGAGTGACTTCAGTTTCAACAGTCATTTTCATTTTCCTTCTAGGTAGGAAAGCAGAGAAGTCAGTGACTTTCCTTTTCTTTGTAGGAGAAGATTCTTTTCTAGGGGAAGGGCTTTCGGAAGAAGTGAAAACTTGGGATGTGGCCCTTGTTTGTCGTTTTGAGACAGAGATTGTTGGGGTTCGTCTCTTTCTTTTATGAGTAGGGGGAGATGGGGGTGTTTGAGAGTCATCGCTAGAGATATGAACAGTGGGAAGGGGTGACTCTACTAAGTGGGATGAACTTGGGGGTAGGTCAACTGGTTCTGAGGATGGAATCACTGGGGGGGTCAGGGATATCGTCCATTTGCCTTTCATAAGAACTCTCAGGAGTTTCTTGGGAACTTTCGGCTTGTTGGGGAATTAGGAGTGGATTATTCAGAGGGGGATTTTGCTGAGAAAAACCCCTCTGAATTAATAATTGACATAAGCGATGATGGTTAAGGGATAATAATGGGAATTTTACACGTCTACAGTAATGTGACATGTTTTTGATACAACCAAGCAGATAATAGGGAATATTAACTAATCGACCATGCCGCAAATGATTCATTAAAATGAAGTCGTGTTGATAGACTACCTGGTAACGCCCTTCGTATGTCAAATAGTGCTTGATGAATTCAGCTACTGTTGGCCATGGGTGAGGTAATGAATGCAGACTTATACTGCGGCCTTTATGTTCAATCCGTTCCTCTGGAAGAAGAAAATCTTGCTGCGCATTTAAAATGACTTGTTTCCTACTGAACCAGTGAGCACCTGTAACCGGCAACCCTGATACTTGTGCTATATCTTCCTCTGTGATCGAAATTCGGACCCCTTGAACCACTGAGTATTCTTCCTGAAAATTCTGCGCAAACTCTAAAACTTGCTGAGGATCAAATTCTCCTAACCTTTCGAAGTATGTTGTCCATCCCGCCTGCTGAAAAATTTGGTAGGCCTTCGGGAAAAATTCAAGAAGAGTTATCGAACCAGGCTCATGTCTGATAGTCGAACCTCCCATAGCTACTAGCTTGAGTCACATGCAGAGGCGCAGAGAATAGAAACACAGGCTTTGGTCAAGCTAATTGTTGCAACAGAGGATATGGAGTCTCAATGACGGCGGAAATAATGGATATGAAGAGTGACGGAGGATTGGATGGTTTGAAATGATGATTCAGTTTTCGAAATCCTCCCCCCTACGTATGGTGAAATGATGTTTAAGTGTGCGGAGATTGTAATCATTATGAGCAAGATCCTCTCTTTAAAATATTATTTAACTGCATTACATAAAAACCACATACCTTATATTTTTACCTTTGTCTTTATAATTCGAAGTATAGAGTGCTTCATAATGGCTTGATATTAATGGAAGAATCTTTAAATTTCTCTGGAATGTATAGCAGGAGCATATCAGGATTTTCTCAATACTGAATAATATTCACCCAAGGGATCTGAAGAATAAAAGTGGAGAACTGAAAAGCTTGTATAGCAGAGGAAAGAAATGGTGTTTTAATAATGAAAAGATGAATGACAGGTTGCTGAAAGTGGTGTTTCAGCAATGGAAAAATGAGTGACATGTTGCTGAAAGTGGTGTTTCAGCAAAGGGAAAAATAAGGAGAATGGGATATAATGACTTGGGTTTAAGACAAGTGGGGGAAGTATTTGCTAAGGGATAATTTCAGCAGTAAGGAACGGGAAATACTAGCTGAAGGATGATATTTCAGAAATGGTAGAAGTGGGGAAAAAAAAGGGAAAAATGTAGAAATGGGATAAGTAATGAAAGGGATATTGCTAGGAAATGTGTTGAAATGAAGGGAACAAAGCTTCTGTGATTGAAGCTTCAGATCTTCTTGTGATGAATTTGTCCTCCTTAATGAGTTCTTCCATAATCTGCAAAATTCAATTGTAACATGCCAACCCTTGACAGGGATTATTAGTTTTAAATCTAATCTAATACTAGAAATACAGTGCAGAAAATTAAATGCTGTGAGGAGCAGAAGACTCCCCTAGAAAAAGATAATGTGTATCAGTCATGCAAGCAGTCTTGAAATCCTCTTTAGAAACAGGGCACTGGTACAAACGAAGCCTATGACCATTGACTAGTAGAGGTGTTTTAGAATCATCAATTGTTAGAAGTCTTACTGTTCCATTAGGAAAAACAGCATCTAATTCATATGGTCCAAGCCAACGTGTATGTAGCTTACCCTGAAAATTTTCAAACCGAGAGTCATACAATAAGGCCCAATTACCTTTTTGGAACTGCTTGTGTTTGATAATTTTATCATGCCACTTCATTCTTTGTTGTTGAATCATGGTTGTTTGGTGAATGGCATCTAATCTCTTTTCATCCAATTCAAGAAGCTGCTGCAACCTAGCTGTCTGCACATCATTCAAATCAAGATTAACAGCTAAAGAAGTTCTTAGGGTTTTAATTTCAAATTCCACAGGAAAAACAAAATTTTTACCATAAACCAATTCATAGGGAGAAAAAACTGTAGTATTTCTCCAAGTAGTTCTGTAAGCCCATAGTGCTTCAGCGAGCCTTTGAGACCAATCCTTCCGGTTATCCTTCATTGTTTTAGTTAGAATGGCTTCTAATACTTTATTTGTACTTTCCACCTGCCCATTGGCCTGGGGGTGGTATGGTGTAGTCATTCTATGATGAATATGATATTTCTGAAGGGTAGACTTAAAACCATGAGAATTGAATGGAGGTCCTCCATCTGTAACTAGCTCTCTAGGAATTCCAAATTTAGTGAAGATTTCTTCAAATAAGAAAGCTAGGACAACCTCTTCATTGGCTCTAATAAGTGCTTTGGCCTCCACCCATTTAGTCATATAGTCTGTAGAGACTAATATATAAGTTCTTTGATTGGATGGAGGATTAATGGGTCCTATGAAATCCAAGGCCCATCTTTCAAACAGTTCAGAAACTACCTGGGGGTTTAATGGCATTTGATCTCTATGATTGGGTTGACCCATTCTCTGGCAGCTGTCACAAGCCCTCACATATTTCTTTTCATCCTTAAATAATGAGGGCCAATAGTAACCCATCCTCAAAATTTTGTGTGTTGTTCTTTTATCAGCAAAATTCCCTCCACAAAGGCGATCATGACAAGCTTTTAGTATGTCATACACTTCATCTTCCCTAATGCATATTCGGATTTCCTGATCAAGCCCTGTGTAGAAAAGACACCCACTTATCCAGCTATACCTGGCACTTTGTTGAACAATTCTTCTCTTTTCTCTGTATGACAGGTGTGATGGTAATTTTCCTGCAACCAAATAATTAGCAATATCTACATACCATGGAGAGTGAGCAGAAACCGCAAATAAATACTCATCAGGAAAAGAATCATCTACTAGAATATCATTGTCAGTTTTTAACCGTGAAAGGAAATCAGCCACCACATTTTCTTTACCAGGTCGATCTACAATTGTGATATCAAATTCCTGCAGTAATAATAGCCATCTGGTAACTCTAGCATTTGTAACAGATTTGTTCATTAAATACTTAATAGCCGAGTGATTAGTGTGGACAAAAGTAGAATAACCAGTGATATAATGTCGAAATTTATTAATGGCATAAATTACTGCAAGAAACTCCTTTTCGGTAACTGTATAATTAAGCTCAGCAGGGGTCATATTCTTACTGATAAAGTAGATAGCATAAGGAAGATGATTCTCTTCTTGTCCCAAGACAGCTCCAATTGCAGTGTCTGAAGCATCAGAAGATATATGAAAAGGGAGGGCCCAATAAGGTCCCCTTAAAATAGGAGCAATAGATAACTGATGCTTGAGTTCTACAAAGGCTTTCTGACAAGGATTAGTCCACTTAAATTCAAAGATTTTTTCATATGGGTTGCAATGATGGAGAAGTTGGTCTGGGTGTCTTTAATAATCTTCGAATATACCTAAAGAGGTCCAGAAAACTTCTATGAATGTTGGGGTTTTAGGAACAATGTGAAGATTCCAATGACCAATATTTTTTGATGGGTCCACTCACACTTAGATGAAGTGGGGTCAGTCCAAGCACTACTCCTTCACTCATCAGGACATTTTATTTTCAGCATCTTTAGGAGAAATGAGCTGCTGCAACTGCCATATGCAATTCACTGGATTTTGTAATGCATCTTCAAAAGACACACCATAAGGAGTAAAATCATCCATAAATATCTCCATAGAGTCATTCAACATATCAAAAAAGATTCCTATAACAACCCTCTGAAAAGTTGCTGGTGCATTACATAGCCCAAATGGAAGAACTCTATAAGAAAAAGTTCCCCAAGGGCTAGTGAAAGTGGTCTTGTCCTGGTATTGGGGTGCAATTCTAATTTGGTTATACCCACTGAATCCATATAGAAAAGAAAAGAATTTCTTCCCTGACAGACTATCCAACACCTGATCAATGAAAGGTAAAGGAAAGTGATCCTTTTGAGTAACTTTGTTTAAGGCTCTGTAATCAACACATACTCTCCATTTCCCGTTTTTCTTAGGGACAATTACCAATGGAGAAACCCATTCACTATCAGATATGGGGTATATAAACCCTGCATTAAGCAATTTCTGAAGTTCTTCTTTAACAATTTCCCGTAAATTAGGGTTCATTCGTCTTTGGGGTTGACAGACTGGTCGGCATCCCTCTTTAATGTAAATTCGGTGAGTACATAGTTCAGAAGAGATTCCTTTCATATCCGTGTAATCCCATGCAAATGCTTCCTTATTTTCACGTAATAACTTCATTAACTGCTGTGTTTCAGCAACTGTTAGATCAAGATTTATGTTTAATGTCTTGCCAGGTTCGATTTCGACTGTTATGCTTTTAGATGAGATGGTGGTTAATGTCTGAGATAAGTCTTCAGATTCAATCTTTTCTTGGGTATTTGTTTCAAAAATTGCAGTCAATTGATTGTGTGTTTCAGCAATTATAGAGGAAGGTTCACAAATAAAATTATTAATTATTTCATCCTCTGTATTGTCTTTAAGAGTTAAGGCTTGTCCAATAGTTAGAATGGGCTAAATAGCATTATCATCATAATCCATCCACACAGAATCTTCATTATTAATTATGGGTGTAGCATGAGGATAAAGAGTAAGCTGTTTGGTTTCATAACCATTAGAAATTGTCATTGAACCAGATCTGCAACTGATAAAGGCATCAGCTGTGGCCAGCCATGGTCTCCCCAGAAGTAAAGGATGTCCCCCCAGCTTTGTTTTAGTTTGCAATACGACAAAATCAGTTGGGTAATTCCAGGATTCAACTGAGATAAGTAGATCTTCAACAACTCCTTCTGGTTTAATTGTAGAACGGTCAGCCAACTCTAGAATGGTAGTTGTATCTCTGATTGTGTTATTCAGCTGTAACAACTGTGAAGTTTCAAGAGTCATTATGTTTATTGCAGCACCTAAATATACTAGAACGTGAGGAATCATTGTTTTACCAATTTGAACTGTCATGGTAGGATGGCCGGGGTCACCATATTTCACAGGAGGGGTTTTTCCGGACATTAATGCAGATAAATCACCCATCACATGTATTGTAAGGGGATCTTTAGTTTTCCTACCAGGTTTCTTAACACAAATATCCCTTATGGTTCTGGCATAAATTGGTACATCTCTCAATGCCTGTAAAAGTGGAATTTTAACATACAAGTTTTGCAATTCCCATAAAAGATTAAAAGCAGGTGTTTCAGGCGTTCTAGTTAAAACTAAACGCTCGGGGAATGGTGGTTCTGTTATTTCAATACCCTTGTTAGAGGGTGGTTGTGCTTTCTTATGTTTCTCGGTTTCCTCTTTATCAGAATCAGAAGAGGTTATGTCATCAATAATAGGCTCTACTATTTTCCCGGATCTCAAATGAATATCATTACATTGCATAGTAGGAAATATAGACTGATTCTGAATATCAATGACTTGCACAACTTTATTATTGGGGTTAGGATTTGGTTGCATAGGTAGCTGGGGTCTCATTTGGTTATTTGGCAGAGCATTTGATGGCAGAGGAAGTGGTTGTTGAAATTGAGGAAATTGATTTGGATACGGGAGTTGTTGGCTTCTCCAATTTGAATTCCAAGGGTTAAAAGAAGATGGCTGCTGTGGGGGCCAAGGAGTCCACATTGCAGGATCAACAAAGGGAGGGTTTGATTGTTGCATGGGTGGGAAATTAATTTGATTAAAGGGTGGGTATTGCATTTGATTAAAGGGAGGGTAATTTGTTTGACTAAAAGCAGAATAATTATTCCAACGATTAAATGGCATACTAGAATTCATACCTTGTCCTTTTGGTTGCCATTGTCTTCTTTGAGTTAGCAAGTAAACTGCTTCAGCTTCTTCTTCCATTGGCTACAATGCTTCCTTTATTCCTGGTAGAGATGGACATTGTTGTGTTTCATGATATTTCTCACAAAGGGTACAGATTAGTATTTTGTCCAATGGGCACTCCCTTAGTGGATGTTTGTCTCTGCACTTCGGGCAAAAGACAGCCAGAGTTGCTTCCGCTTCAGCCTGCTTCTTTTTAACCTGAAAAGTATCAATTTGTGAAGAAAAAGAACTTAACATCTCAGTTTTAAATTCTTCAAGTAAATTACCTATTTCAGCTCTTGTTGCTCCCCCACTGGCTGATTTCTGCACTCTTGAATAGGTGGGATCTCTATTACTTACTTTGTTCTTTGCAGCTCCCCTTGAACATCTTTTACAAAGTTCAACAATCTCATCATATGATTCTTTAGATATATCTCCCTTTCCAAGCATATTTAACATGTTTAAAAAATCATCCCTTAGTCCTCTAAGTAATATTGTTTTGCGAATTTCCTTACTTATATTTGGATGATCAGATCTCTGTAGATTATACTGCAGCCTTTCTACATAGTCCTCCAGATTCTCGTCCGGCTTTTGTGCCATATTGAATAGTTCATCCCTCTTTTCTCTCGTCCGACAATAGTCTTGATATTTAAGCAGAAATTTCTGTTTCATCTGTTCCCATGTTGTGATTACCTGACTTCCAAGGCTCATGAACCATCTTAAAGCATTTCCTTTTAATGTTGCTGGAAACAGTTTCAACTTTTGAGCATTAGTAACATAATCATAACTTCCGCATAATATATCAAATTCAAAAAGAAATTCATTCGGATCTTCAGAGGATAAACCATGGAATTTCGGTAAAGCTGACAATGGAATATTCTTCATAGGAGTTGTTCCTCTAGGGAGATCACTGATAGGAAATCCCAAGGTAGAGAGAGAATTTTCATCCTTTCCTTCTCCTTCAGGATCTACACGTCCTCCACCAAAGAAGTCTTCGTTGTTTCCTTCCATTGGTTGTTCTCCTACTGCACTTGCTCGATCGTCAAGATCTTCTACTGGCTCCTCAATGTTTTCCACTGGTCGTCCAACACTCTCTATTAGTTCCTCAACGTGCTCTGTTGATTTGCTAACACTTTCTTCTGACTCTCCAGCACTGATTGCTGGTCCTTTAATCACCGGCTCCTGTATGTTTTCAGGGCCCACAACTTCCTCTGTTTTGTAATCCGATTGAGGGGAGTGCTGAAGTTTTGGTCTTCGAGAACTTAATCTCTGTGATGATTCAGCCTTTGATACAATCTCGTCAATGAAAGTCTTTCTTCCTCCCCTTCCTTTGCCCTTGCCACGATCTGGGAGCATTAGATGATCAGCAATGTGATAGCATGGTCACATGTTGTGACTAGCAAGGGGCTGAAAGAAAATAATTTAATTAAATTATTTGTTTAAATATGTGAGAGTGTTTATTGAGGAAAGGATATAGGTGGCTGAGTGATCCTCCTTGTGTGGAGATCAGGCCAAACAGTTAGATTTATTTGGCTAGAATAGAGTATGAGGAAATTTAAAAGCTTGATTTAGCGTTGGTGTAGAAAAGAGTGGGTTTGAAGAGATTTTTTAGGAGAGGTTGAGAGATTTCTGGTTCAGAATCAAATTTGGTTCATGAAACCATTTATTTGTATAAATGGTGTCTTCTTGTATATTGGTGGTGGTAGTGTGTGTAGAAATTGAGAGGTTTTACGCTTGAAAACCTTTGGAGTTGTAAACGCTTTGGTATTTATATCGGCCATGAATAGAAGTTTTTGTAATTCTTGTTTTTATATCAACGTAGATTTTGACTTTTGAGCACATTGTTGAGTTCGATTTTGTATGAATAGGTTTGATTTTAATAAATTCTGTGATGGAATTCTGTTCATGGGTGAGGAAATCGATCTAAATAATCGATGTTGTAATAATATGTTTGGTTTGTATTGTGAGTCTGCGCTGGGCGAAGGAATTGGTACTGTTAATATCGATATGGCAGTGTGCATGGAATGTGATGAAGGAGATTGAATTGAATTCATATATGATAGGCAGACGCAACGAGTCTCAGTAATTTTCTATACTCTCAAATCTGTAAGTGAACTCTCTATTTCGTAATATTGGATTCTCTCTATTCCGTAATATTGGATTGCTAATGTACACGGTATAGTATTGAGATCGAACTGGAAGGTAGCCACAGATCGAACTCACGATTTACTCTTGGCTTTTGAGACTTCGCGCGCTCAATTTGGTGCACTGCCGCGGAGGGAAACATATTTAGGAAACAAACGAGTTCTGGTAAGTAATGAGTTTGGCCTGGAAACATAAAAATAGCGTTTCAGATAAAAATTGAGTTCTGGGTGATCCATAGATCTGTGTTGTAAGTTCACAGGTATGAATTAGTCATATCTAATTAAATCAACTTCCATTTTGAATTTATGGGTTGAGCGTTGACTAAATGGAGATTTCATGTGCTAGATCGACGTTAAATTGCAGAATGTTTAACTGCTAGGATCTATTGAGTTTGTGTTATGTAACCAAATCGATGGAGATCGATTCCAGTTTTAATTTATAGTCTGTAGCGTTGAAATTTCTTCAAGTTCAGAATTGGACAAGCGTTAATCAATGGCGCAAGGTGTTGTTTTTAAAACTCTGCTTAATCATTCGGAGTTCGATTAGAATCAATTTTAATTGTTACAGTAATAGTGAAGGAGAATGCAGAATGTTTTGTCAAAGTGAATTCCAAAGGATGGACGCTGGATTTGTTAAATCCACTATGCAAACTGTAACCAGTATGGAAGTGGACTTTCAGCGAAAATGGATTGCTTAAAGTGGCAGAATTCACAAATGGAAAGATTCCCATAAAGAGAACATCGACCTTAACTGGAATCGAGGAAAAATTGGGAGGATGATGCAGTTGAAATATTCTGCAGTGTTGAATTGTAGCATTAAGCAACGATGAAAGAGGTAAACCAATGTGTGGCAAATTGTCATTAAGATTTAATCAGAACCTGTGTATTGTATAATTGCCATAGTAAAAGTTGCTACTGAAGAGTGAAAGCGTTGATCAAAGCTACGCAAAGAGAGGGCGCCTTATTGATTGTGTATGGTGTTCACAGAGGTAAGCGCATCTGTACTTACCAAGCATATATTAACATCATGGCCAGATCCATATTTACAGTAAATGAGATGGGTATTTTGCATCCAAAGACCAGGAATATATGATTTTGTATGAGGCTAACATTATGGATTACTGATGAAAGTTGATTGGTTAAAATCTTGACACTTGAGTGGTGAACTTTGGCATGAATTTTTTATGGAAAAGCTTTAGTGTCTTGGAATGGATTTTGATTAAAAGTATTTGAGTTTATGAAGTCTGTTTTGATTCGAAGCATGGCTTTTATAAATCATTAGATTATAACCAGATGAAACAAACTTCCTCAAGTTCAAGTATGAAATTGCCGTATATTGAAGTTAAATCGAGCAATGGTTGGAAGCGGATGTTTTAGAAGCATGATTGTTGGGGATCCTGGTATTTGTAGGCTAGGCCTGCGTCAATTTTTGGTATCAGAGCAAGGTAACGCTCTGAAAAGATTGTTTTTGAAAACTGAATTTTAAATTTAGCAGATGTATAATTGCCAGAAAGGATGTTGATGAAGATGATGATCAGGTTACAAACAACGTTGAGGTCAGAATGGAGAAGCAGAGAATGCCGGAAGGTCTGGTAAGAATGTTTAAGTTGATTGCATGACTGATTTGATGTGAAAAGATTGTGCAGGTCAGTGAAAGCAGTGGATTTGTTGAAAGGTGAAATGAGTTGTACCAGCATCATAGCATATGAGCTATGTAGAGAAGATCGAGAAAGAAGAATTCCCAGAGGAATAAAGGTGACAATACCCGACAGTAACAAATTTACTGAATGAAGAAAGGAAGTGAGCAATTGAAGATGCAGAGCCTAAAGCAGCTCCACAATTGTGATTGTGGACAGGAGATAACAATTCCAGCAAGAAGGGTGCTGGGTAGAATTGTTAGTCAGTGAAAGGTTCGAGGAAAGAACCAATAGGTGCCAAAAGGCTAAACTCAGGAAATTTTGGTGAGGCATGAAGGAGATTTGTTATAGGCGAAATGGAAAAGGTTAGTTGCAGCTCACTAGTGAACAAGGAAAGTTCACCAGAGGAAGGAAAGGAATTGACTACTGATGGTCATGACAGGGGTACAAAGGAAAGTCACAGACATAGAGAAAAGAGTGCTGAAGCAGTTGGACTCAAAGGAATGAGTAAAGAAGAAAGGGACATAGAGTTGGCGGGGATGAAGGCAGAACTCAGTCATTTGGAGAAGCTGGTATTGAAAGGAATTAGAGAAAAATGGAAACGGGGATTTTATGTGGGAAGAAGAGTTAAATGGCCTGTCAGAGAATTATTTGCTGAGAAATTATTACTTCAAACAACTGAGAATGAAGAAATAGGATACATCTGCGAACCAGAGAAAGGATCTCTCCTTGGGGACGAAGACAGTGATGACAGTAGAGAAGAACTGACCTATGCAGATCAGAATGAGAGAAATGTATTGACATCATCTGCACAGACAAGAGGATCTCATATTTTTGGGATTAATTATTTTTGTGAATGTAAATTTGCAGGTATGCAGCCTAAAGGATTTGAACCTGTGTATGAAAAAGTGAAAGGAGCAGAGGCAAGATAAGCAAGAAAGGAGATGCATAAGGACTTTCGAGATTTCAATTGGTGGAGGAAATTAAAAGGTATGGCTAAATGGTTATGTCTTCTTTTAGTGGAAACTTATTGGATTATATTTGAAGAAATTTGGCATGGATAGGAGACCAATGGGAGATGGAAACAGGAAAGGAAACAAATGCATTGCAGATTTATGAAGTGGAGAGAAGGGAAGCTGACACCGAGAACTTAGCTGAAGAAGGTAAGCCAAGGAAATCTTTGGAAGATCAAAGTCTTCTCAGAGAAGAGGAAGAGGCATTATTGTCTTATTTGGATAAACTGAGTATTGGGAGAAGTTGTGTAGACAAGGAAGGTATTCTACAAACTTATGATGAAGTTGCCAAGTATAGTCAAGAAATTGCAGTCCCAGAAGTTCTCTTTGATGAGGAAGAAATCAAAGATGTTGAGGAAGAATTTCTCAATAATTTAGTGAACTATCAGAATAGTTCAGAAGAGCATGAAGTGTTGATCATTTAGGCCTCGAATGAAGAGCCTTGCATTTTTGAAACTGACATGTTGGGTATGTTTTCAGGTTTGACAGGTAAGGAACAACAATTGGACAATGTGCTTATGCATGTTGATGAAGAACTGAGATTGCTGGAAGAAATGGCTGAAACAGAAAGATATTTTGAGCATGTATTTAATAATTTTGAGAATGATGGTATTGACAGGGAAATTTTCATGATTAAAGGAGCGGAAGATAAACAAATGAAAGAGGAAAGTATGGAAAAGGAGAATGTACAGCAGACAGATGTCAGTGGAGTTCAGTTAAAGACAAATGGTAAAAAGGAAATTGAGAAATTATGGAAGATGAAATTAGAAGAGAACATGGGCAGCAAGAAGGAAAAATTGGCTACAGGAATTTGTATCAGCAAGAACAAAGGACAACGGCAAATTAAGATTTGGGAACCTGGAGGAACAGAAGTAAGAGTGGCAGAAGAATTAAATCAGCAGCATAATGAAAGTGATGACCAGTTACAAAGTAAAGTTTGGGATACTGGATGGACAGCAGAAGAAACACATGACCAGGAGGTCATGGAAACTTTCAACTTTGGGAGTCTGATGCAGGAGCATTCAGGCTAGTCAGCAATGTGATAGCATGGTCACATGTTGTGACTAACAAGGGGTTGGAAGAAAATAATTTAAATTAATTTTATTTGTTTAAATATATGAGAGTGTTTATTTATTGTTAAAAATGAGGATAGGGTGTAGATGGCTGAGTGGTCCTCCTTGTATGGATATCAGGCCAAATAGTTGGATTTATTAGGCTAGAATAGAATATGAGAGATTTTAAATGTTTTATTTAGTGTTAGTTTAATAAAAAATGGGATTGAAGAGATTTTTTAGGAGAGGTTGAGAGATTTCTGGTTCAGAATCAGAATTGGTTCATGAACCATTTATTTGTATAAATTGTGTCTTCTTGTACATTGAGTGAGTGAGTGAGTGTGTGTAGAGAGTGAGAGGTTTTCTGCTTGAAAACCTTTAAAATAGAATTATAAAGACGCGGTGCCTGTATAGCCATAGACAAAGTTTTAATTCTTGTTTTTATATCATCGTAGATTTTGACTTTTGAGCACATTTTTGAGTTCGATTTTATATGAATAGGTTTGATTTTAATAATTTCTGTGATGGAATTCTGTTCATGGGTGAGGAAATCGATCTAAATAATCGATGTTGTAATAATATGTTTGGTTTGTATTGTGAGTCTGCGCTGGACGAAGGAATTGGTACTCTTAATATCGATATGGCAGTGTGCATGGAATGTGATGAAGGAGATTGAATTTAATTCATATATGACAGGCAGACGCAACGAGTCTCGGTGATTTTTCTATACTCTCCAATCTGTAATTGAACTCTCTATTCCGTAATGTTGGATTCTCTCTATTCCATAATGGGTTACTAATACTTTCAATATGAAGTGAGGTCGAGAGCGCGGAAGGTAGCCACGAGATCGAACTCACGATTTCCTCTTGGCTTTTGAGACTTCACGCGCTCAATTTGGTGCGCTGCCGCGGAGGGAAACATATTTAGGAAACAAACGAGTTCTGGTAAGTAATGAGTTTGGCCTGGAAACATAAAACAACGTTTCAGATAAAAATTGAGTTATGGGTGATCCATAGATCTGTGTTGTAAGTTCACAGGTATGAATTAGTCAGATTTAATTAAATCAACTTCCATTTTGAATTTATGGGTCGAGCACTGACTAAATGGAGATTTCATGTGCTGGATCGACGTTGAATTGCAGAATGTTTAACTGCTAGGATCTATTGAGTTTGTGTTGTGTAATCAAATCGATGGAGATCGATTCCAGTTTTAATTTATAGTCTGTAGCATTGAAATTTCTTCAAGTTCAGAATTGGACAAGCGTTAATCAATGGCGCAAGGTGTTGTTTTTAAAACTCTGCTTAATCATTCGGAGTTCGATTAGAATCAATTTTAATTGTTACAGTAACAGTGAAGGAGAATGCAGAATGTTTTGTCAAAGTGAATTCCAAAGGATGGACGCTGGATTTGTTAAATCCACTATGAAAACTGTAACCAGTATGGAAGTGGACTTTCAGCGAAAATGGATTGCTTAAAGTGGCAGAATTCACAAATGGAAAGATTCCCATGAAGAGAACATCGACCTTAACTGGAATCGAAGAAAAATTGGGAGGACTGTTCGATGATGCAGTTGAAATATTCTGCAGTGTTGAACTGTAGCATTAAGCAACGATGAAAGAGGTAAACCAATGTGTGGCAAATTGTCATTAAGATTTAATCAGAACCCGTGTATTGTATAATTGCCATAGTAAAAGTTGCTGCTGAAGAGTGAAAGCGTTGATCAAAGCTACGCAAAGAGAGGGCGCCTTATTGATTGTGTATGGTGTTCACAGAGGTAAGCGCATCTGTACTTACCAAGCATATATTAACATCATGGCCAGATCCATATTTACAGTAAATGAGATGGGTATTTTGCATCCAAAGACCGGGAATATATGATTTTGTATGAGGCTAACATTATGGATTGCTGATGAAAGTTGATTGGTTAAAATCTTGACACTTGAGTGGTGAACTTTGGCATGAAGTTCTTATGGAAAAGCTTTAGTGTCTTGGAATGGATTTTGATTAAAAGTATTTGAGTTTATGAAGTCTGTTTTGATTCGAAGCATGGCTTTTATAAATCATTAGATTATAACCAGATGAAACAAACTTCCTCAAGTTCAAGTATGAAATTTCCGTATATTGAAGTTAAATCGAGCAATGGTTGGAAGCGGATGTTTTAGAAGCATGATTGTTGGGGATCCTGGTATTTGCAGGCTAGGCCTGCGTCACCACCTGTAGGATTAGTTTTCTTCTGGGTTCCGCGTCCTCTCATACAATCTGCACA
>JAXQQM020077392.1:0-15016 GCA_034641835.2 Pinus albicaulis
CAGGAGAGGGCTCTATCCATATAGATCATAGCCAAGATGACTGCAGAAAGAGGATTTTAGGCTAGGTATGGTAGCTCAGCGTTTTGATTTTGATTTGTGTAGGGTTTGTTGGATCAGGAGAGTCAAAGTAGCTAGGGCAAGGAAACTAGGTCAAAATTTTGCTGAAGATGATGAAAACTACATTTTCTTGGTAAACACACAGCGCCATGACTAAAAAAATAGCCTATCTTGTAAGCAACTTTTTGAGGCCTTCACGATGTCCAAATCAGCTCCATGATAGCTCATTAGAAAGATCTCTGAGTCTAGTTTCCAAATATGCCTCTAGTTTTGAAAATGGTGTCGATCTGCCCAAGTAAAAATTCAAAAATTCAAAAATTTTCTAAAGATAATGAAAACTACATTTTCTTGGTAAACGCATAGCGCCAAGGAAAAAACAATGGCAGAAACATGTTTTTTGGTGGTTTTTCGCCTTTTTGAGGGACCAATTCTCCTCCAAATTTTCTGAAACTTGCCAGATTTGATGTCCTCATCATTCTAAACATGATGGTGGTGGCCATTTTTCAATTGGATGCCCCATAAAAGAGCGCAGTGCCAGTGGAACTGCACTTTTAGCATAATTTATGTTTGTCAAAATTTCCCAAAAATCAAAATTTGCACTAAAGTACCAAATGTGCCAATTTTTGTCCAAAATTGCGAGGTTACTTGCTGATCAAGGGTTGGAAGCATGAAGAGACACCTCAGCAAGTATGTCTAAACCCTCCTTCTCCTTTTGATCGGTCAAAGCTCAAATTTTTGCATGGGCTTGTTTGAGCTTGGCACTTGCAATTTTGTTTCTCATGGCATAATGCTTTGCCATTTTCATCTGAATATCATTTTCCCTCTTATATTTCTCTAGCAAGCTCTCCAGGTGAAAATTTTCTTTATCAATCCATGACTCTCTATCTCTGCTAATTTATATGACAAGCAGCTCACTTGGAGTGAGTTGCTCTACCAACTCAGCTTCTTTCTATATTTCCTGAGCTAAAGCTCTCTTCAGCCCTATTGTCTTTGGTCTATGTCTTGGAGGCTGATCCTCCTCATCATCTATCTCACCAAATCTACCCAAGGTCTCCTCCCATAAGGCCTTATCCTTCCTTGCCTCTTTTTGAGCTTTGATGGTCCTGACCTCACTGATGATCTGCTTGGTCTTCAGCTACTGATTTTCCTGCTCAAGAAATTCAATCACATACTATGCTCTATCAAGATTAGCTTGAAGCTCACTAATATTTCTTCCTTGCTTCTGATCACTGCACTAGTGACTATATCCTCATCCTCCTCATCAATTTCAATCCATTCAAAATCCTACGCAGTTTCATGTTTTTCCTCCTCCTCATCAATGATAGGCTCTATAGCCTTTTCCTTGCCTTTGTGTACCTTTTTTTCTGATGAAGAAATCATGGCCCCTTTCACACTGTGTGAAGCAAACACATGTCTGTGGCCTCTCTCATAGGTCTTGGGAAATGGCTCAACATTAGTCACATGAGCCCAAGTTGCCTCAATGTCCTTCTCACTACTTGATGCCTCAGTATTATGATGGGATGATGAAGGATTATAGAAAGGTGAAGAATTAGGATCAACATGAGGTGAATGGATCTAACTGGGTGATGATGTATGAGTAGCAGGCTGAGATGGAGGAGTGGATATGGGAGGATGAGATGATGAAGGGATTTTCTGCTCATGATGACTAGGTGGGGTAGTGAAAACTTCATTTGCAGTGAATGTGTCCCAGGAGATGTTCTTTTGCTCCAGATGATGCATGACTATCATCTTGATGAGGGAGTGATGGAAAAGACTCTGCATCTGATGATTATAATCCCTCTTTTGCACAATGAATTCCATCTTGTCAATGTTGAGGAAGAGATAGTAAGGTATGTGAAGAATTATGACTCTAGTTAAGTGCATGAGGAGTCAGATATGGTATGAGTAGAGTCAAGAAAACCTCCCCTCACAATTGAAGTACTCCATGATTACTTTCATCATGGGGACATATCGGTCAAACAGATGATAGAAAGGGAAAATTGACTTCTTGTCATCCTTGTATCTAGGTTTGAGATAAGGTTCATAATAGCTCAGATCAAGGCTTCCTTGTTTAAACAATTTCTCTCCCATATTAGGGATCCTTGTAGAAACTGAAATAGCATTAGTGGACCCAGCAAGAATGACCTACAAGAATGACCTGCATATCATGAAGGTTTGTGATGAACAACCTTGTCAAAACAGGGTGATACTAAATCTGTTGCAGCTTCTCACAAAACTCGAAACAACCAACATGTTTAAAACATGACACAGTAAGAGGAGAATCAAAAATACTCTTTTGTGGTTATGGGTTCATATCTGTTAATTTTCCCTCCTTTGTGGTCACTTCTCCTTGGTATTTGTGCCTCACTAACACCTCCATCCTCCTCTTCAAACATTGTGGACTTTGAAAGCTTTCAAAAACCCTAGGGTATATGGAATGGGATGAAAGGAATATGGATTTGAAATGAGAAGTTGTGACAAATGGAGGAAATGATGATGTAAAAGATAAATTAGGTCAAAGAAAACCCTAGGATGTTATATTTTTGACTGATAGATGTTTTAGGGATATGAACATGGGAGATATGAATGAAAATGGGAAAGGAATAAAAAAACTAGGGTTTCATAGGCTATAAAACTTTCATCTCTTTAATGGAACAAAAAACATGTGAAAAGAGAGGTGTTTTATGTCCACTTATTGATCAAAAACTCTTTGGAGAAGTTTATGAGGAAACCAAAGCTTGATGGAAGCAATGAAATTCTTCAAAAGCTTCAATGTGCGAACGCATAGCATTTGTGGGTAAATGCATAGCGCCAGGATGAACGTACAACGCAAATCTTCAAACGTGCAGCGCCAGTGCAATTTTTCTTGGTTTCTCCGGGAAAACGCATAGGGCGGCTGGGTAAATGTGCAATGTCGCTTCAAACGCACAACGCCAACCTGAGAATGTGCAACTCCTTGAAATTTTGGCCCCAACTGCTCACTAACCTCAGAATATTTCCTTTGCTAAGAATTATTGATGGCTAGATGGCAACAATGACTCATTTTGAAATGCTTTATAGGAATTATAACTTTAGTGGATTTTAAATTTCATTTTGAATCACCCACTTTCCTAATGTTCACTTTTCCTTTGGCACTGATACTCTTTTAGTTTTCTGACTTTTGGCACTGCAGGTTGATCAACATGGATTTTGGCTCTTTTTTCTCACTTAGGCCAGACATGATTGAGTTTGGCACTTTTACAACTTTGGGATTGCATTTATTACATATAATAACATAAAATTACATTCAGAAAAATTGAAATATATTACAAATTTGACTTTTCTATCAAAATGTTATTTTGATATAAAAGTTATTAGACTAAAAATACAACTTTGAAAGTATGATAATTAAATCATGATATTCTTATTTTAGTCCCTCTCATATATGTGCTGACCTCATCTAAATCAAGGATTGACCTTGAGAAATGCAAAACCCTAATGACCTAATGGGACTGCTTTGACCTGACTTTTGAATGATATTTCGAATTTAAATATTTCCAAGTGAAAAGAGCATTTCCATAGGTGTTATTATGCTCAGGGAATCATGAGAATGAGTCAACCAATATGATCTTCTAAGAGGGAAAAACTTATTTGACAAGGAAAACCACTAGTGGAACAATTTTATGTCATGACCTAATGGAATGATGAAAAATTTATTCAAAATGGGACACCTAAGATGCACATGCAAATGTGTTTTGATCCCGGGTGGAAGTATGCAAATAATGACACTAACATTGGCCTTATTGGTTATGGCAGCTCCTTTGAGGTGTCAATAACGCCGTAGACCAAGTGCCTAACCATTGGGTAAATACGGTCAAACAATCCAAAAGACTGCAGATTACTAAACTGACTCAAAAACCATTTAAAGTGAGTGTGAAATAACTCAAAATATGACTCTGACACTAATTAAAAATTAACTCGAAAAGTCTATAAACAACAGAAAATCAACAAGATTTATAGCCTTCACTTCGAGCCCCAAACTTAGATGACTATCTGCATCCAAACCTTGCAGAAAAAGAAACTTGTATTTACAATGAAAGTGAAACATTCTCTGAGAAGTTGCATCAGAAATAATAATGTTTCAGGAGCCTACCATTGACTGGACCTCCTAAAAATTCCTGTCCATTCATCTCCTTTAGAAAATAGGCATTCTATCCTCGATAGGTCAAGATCTTGTAGGGTCCTTTCCAAATATTTTCAAACTTTTCATGCTTACCATTACCTTCATTTCTCCCATCCCATCTCAGCGCTACATCCTCCAGCTGAAACTTATCTTCTTTGGTTTCGCGATCTGATATTATACTTGTGAAAAAACTCAACCATATCCTTTGACTTAAATACTTTAGCATTATCTGTAATAATTTTGTGAGGACAACCAAAACGAGACAAAAATATTGGATTCTAAAAATTGAATAATTATCGTGTTTATAGCTTGCCTTGTAGGAATAGCCTCGATCCACTTGGTGAAGTAGTCGGTGGCTGTTAGAATCCATCTATGTTGTGCCGATGATGTAGGATGAATTTCCCCAATAAAATCAAGTCCCCACTATTGAAAAGGAGCATTTAATACAACAGGCTTCAATACAATAAGGAGTTTCCTTTTTCCCTGAAAAACCTGACATTCATGACAGTTTGTAACTATTTTGTACAAATCTAAAAATAGATTCAGCCAATAATACCCTGCTTTTAACACTTTTTTAGTTGTTTTTTTCCAAAAAAAATTACCTCCACAATCTCCCCTATGGAAGTCATCTATTACCTGCTTAGCTTCCTCTTCAACCAAACAACTCAAAAGAACACCTCCCGGATCTTTCCAATAAAGGGCACTTCCTAGAATGCAGTATTTAGCAGATTTCAATTTCAAAGACCTATCCTGACTTCTTGACATTCCAGGAGGAGGACATAAGTTCTGAAGGACATATACTATATCAGAATACGATGGTGAAGTGAGAAACATTTTTTATACCTTTTTTAGAGTGCCATCTTCTTCATCATTTGACATTGTTGCAATAACGTTTATGTCTAGAGTATGCAAGTTGTATTCAGCCATCAGCTTGTCTAACCCCTGTCCCTTGATCAGTTTTGTAGGCCTGATCTCGAGATCATACTCTAACATCGTTGTTATCCATTTACCTCTCTGACCTTCTGGATCAATCTGTGTGAGAACCTCTTTCACGGCTTCATTTGGAACATAGGCTATAGTATGTGAATGTAGAATGTAGATCCAAAAATATTTCAAAGCTTTGATTAGGGCTAGATCTTGTTTTTCAATAATGTTATAGCGAAGAGAAAAATCTCTAATGGCTCGACTGAAGAAAGAAATAGGTTGTTCAACTTGATCCTTATTTTGCATCAAAACCGCAGCCAAGGTGTGCTCATATGAAAATGCAAATATTATGAAATCACTAGTATAATTTGGACTAACCAAAATAGGGGTCGTGGTTAAAGCAAGGTTTACCAAGTTGAAAGACTTCATAGCATCTGTGGTCCATTTTACACTGCTCTCCTTCTTCAACATGTTAGTCATTTCCCACAAATGCTTAGCTAAATTAGGAACATATCTCCACAGGAAGTTCATCTTACCATTGAAAGCTTGTATCTCCTTTTTATTCCGCGGAAAATCTATCTTTTGAATGGCTTCTACTCTGGAAGGATCAATGCAAATGCCATCTTTGGAAATTATGTGACCAAGCAGTTTTCCTTCCTCCATGGAAAAAATACTTTTCTTTGGATTCATAGAAATTTTGAACTCCCTGCATTTCTAAAAAAAAATTCTCAAATGATACAAATGTTGATCATCAGAACTAGAAAACATTGTCAAATCATCTAGGTAAACAACTAAGAAAAATTCCTTCTCATTAGAAAAGGCTATATCCATCGCGCGCTAGAAAGTAGCCCCTGCATTCTTGAGTCCAAATGGAATTTTGACATACTGAAAGGTACCCCACGGTGTTGTGAAATTATTTTTACCTTGGTCTTCTTCATGAACCAAAATCTTATTATAACCTGAATAACCGTCAAGCAGTGACATCCGTGATGCTACAACTAACCTTTGCAAAACATGGTCCATTTAAGGAAGGGGATAATTATCCTTTAAATATAATTTATTCAAATTATGTAAATCAATGCATAACCTTATCTCTCCAGTATTTTTCCTTACCAGTCTTTTTCCTTACGAGAACCAAATTTGAAATTCAATCAATGATACCAGATTTGTACAATCGGTTTACCTCTTTCTCGATGGATGGAAACAATCTTGGGTTTATCCTTCTCAATTTCTATCTGAAATTTTTTTGATCCGGCTTGATGGGAATAGTGTGTTGAATAATATTCTTTTCATAGACCTTAAAATCTACATAATCCCATGCAAAAATATCAAAAAATTCAGATAACAATTTGATGTACTTATCTTTTGCCTCGGGAGACAATGTCTTAGACAACTTAACCATATTGGGCTTGTCTGTTGTTCCGATGTTCACATCTTCCACAACCTTCTCTGTAGGAGTCAATGTTGGTTTTCTGGCCACATCATCTTGATCGAACAGATCTTCTAAAGGTATGATACCTCTAGGAATAATATTATCTTTCAGCTGCAAAACATTCATCTGATTGGCTTCTATGTCTTCATCATCAACATCACAAACATCATTAATAAAATCATCTTTGAACTTTCCTTCATTTTAAAAAAAGCTATTAATTTCTTTGTCATCCCAAAAAACTTGCCAATACCTTAAATTATATGGAACACTAGTTCTATGTTTGACATGAATTGCAAATTTATTACCGGAGTTCATCAAAATTTTGAGATTACTTGCCACCGTAGCAAGATAATCTGCAATGATGTTCTGAGTTCTTGGTACTGTTGTTAATGTATACTCAGGAAAAAATTTTAGGACATCCAAGACTACATTTCCATAGGCTCTCATCCACGGATTCTTTGCTTCATACTCTCATTTCACCTACTTTATGACAAGCTCAAAATCACCATAAAGAGAAATCCTTTTTGCACCAAGTTTCTTCAAAATCTTAGGACCTGTGATCAATGCTTCATACTCCGCTTAGTTATTAGAACAGTCAAAAGCCAATTTAGAAGAGCATTCTCTAACACTACTTGGAATTCCACCTGATTTAAAAACAACACCTTGGATCCAAATACCAATACCTGCACCTTCCTTACCCAAAGCACCATCGAAATCCATGCTCCAAATTCCTTCTTCATCTTCTATATGATGAAACTCAACTTTTGGTTCTGATTTACTTGGGCTAGTCACCTCACTTTTCTGTTCCGTATTGATTTTATGTTCTTCATGAGGATTTTCGTAAGAAGTCACCACTCCTTTTTCCTTATCAAGAACTGCTCTAAAACTTTCTGAAACTTCTGGAACATCTTGTGCTACTACTAGTTGATTATTTACATCATTCAACTCACCATCATTATACAAAAAAAAGATTCTGAATCTGTAATATCTTATTTATATTAGATGATTTATGAGGTTCTCCTTACTATTTATCATATACTTCATTTTCTTTTCTGAGAATTACAATTTCCTTAATTTCAGCGAGGTGCAGAAGCATAGGAGAAATAGAATTCAAGTTGTAAGTACCTTTGAGATTATTCCCATGACCTAGATAGTAGCATCTTCAGCTTGAGGTGATATATAAGCCACCACCACATCCATCAAAACATTCTTGGGTAGGATCTTATCTAAAGAAACAAATATTTAATGATAAATACCTGTCTGATGAAGTCTATCGAATCAAATGAATAGTACTCATTGATATGGTTGGTGATTATCCATGCCCAACTTCTCCATAATAGCCTTAGGCATAAAATTGTAAAGCACCGGAATCAAACATAAATTATGAAGTATGTGCTCGGCAGGTCTAAGGCTTAAATAAAGGGAGTAACCTCACTCTCCTAATGATGACCATCTATAGTTGGGCCCGAAAATGAGCTCAGGTGGTCATCTTCAAACATTAACCATATTGGACAAAGGATCAACTATACTTTTGAGACACTGAGGTTGTAATGACTATTCATACAAATTTTCTGTCAAAGAAATGGACACTTTCAATTTATCTATTTCATTTTCTAAATTAAAAGTTGTGACTTTATCTACCTCTTTGTCAACAATATCTCTTCTATCATTTTGATCCCTTGTCACAATCTCCTTCTTCTGAGTGTCTTTCTCTTTAGTAGCTGAGCTTGTTGATGGCTGATTGATGTTGCTATGATTCTGATCTACACGCTCTTTACCCTTTTCTGATGATTCAGAAGGTCATTCTTTGACTGGACCTCTTTTCTTTTCTGAATAGGATTTACAGGTACATCTCTTCTCCATAAAGAATATTGTTTCTGCTGTGCACTCAAAGAATTCATATACCCATGCTGGTAATCATCTGATTCTGTCTCCAAATCATCATCATTTTCCAAGATATAGTCCTCATATTTCGGGGAATCCATATTTTCAGTATACTCTTCATCTTCAGTCAGGAACATGGGCAAGCCATTTAATGTAAAGAAATGATTTGTTTCAATCACCTAATCTTCGTCTTCTTCCTCTTCCACTCCTTGGACATAATTTTGCTACAAAAGGGTGCAAATGTATTGTCGTTGTTGTACTGTTTTGTTAGGTGCTTTCTGTTCTCTCTGCTTGATTCTAAACTGAGGCTGTTTCCCTCTGAAATTTGGATTCCGAATCTGTGGTTCAGGTCTCTCTTAGATGGAAAATTGGTCAACCATCCTCTCCATAGTTCGGAGTAATGAATCCATTTTTGTATCAGAAGTAGATATCTCCTCTTTGATGGTCACCCTCTTTTCTAATCTCATCCTTGCTCTCTTGGCCAGCAAATTTGATTCCACACTTACAACATTCTTTTGCATATCTGCTAAAGTTATAGGATCACATTCACGAAACTAATATGCCATATCAGCATCAAATCCATCTGGTAATTTGACCAAAACCATACCCTCTGGTGGTTTCATATGTGCAGGAAGACCATTGTACACTGCATTTAATCTTACACAATAATCTTGAACAATCTCACCAACATTCCTTTTGATGTTCTCATGTTTGGACAAAATTTGAAGGGGATTTTTCTTCTCTTCCCATCTCTCTATAAACTGACGATGCAAAACCTCTAAAGTACCTATAGTAGCTGTTGGAGAGCTCTAAACCATTTTCTTACTTCCCCTCGAAGCTTTGTGAAAACAGTCTCATCTTCACATCCTCTAAATCAATTTCATGAAGGTCAAAGAAGTCATTCATCTTATCTACATGCTTTAGGGTTGTTATAGACTGAGTATCATCAAACAAAGGGATTTTAGTTTGATAATCTGCGGGCATAGCACCAAGGTTCTGAGGGAGAACAAGGGGGGCATATATTGCAAACATGACAAGAGGTGGGGGATTTATAACAGGGATTTGAGTACTGAATGTAATCAAAGGCAGAATTTTCCCTGACTGAGTAGTGTGAACAGAGGATGAAGGAGGTGGGGAAAAGGAATATTCTTGGTTACAGTAGAATAAACTGAGATCTAAGGTCTGCTTTTCAGCCAAGCACTTACCTTCAAATAATAGTTCTATAGATCTTTAAGAGCTTGTAAAATTTGTGTTCACGATTGTGACCTTGATTGAGAGTGTCAAAACATATCTTCAATACGACTGTGAAAGGGAATGGAGGAATCAACAACGGTTTCGTCAATCCAACTGAAAGATTTTCTCCGAAATAAAATTTGCCCAAAATTTATATCAAATTCAATATCTTGCAAGTTTTTTATCCCTTCGGGAACTGAATGAGCTTTGGGAATATAACTTATTTCTGATTGATTTCCGACGGAACTGGAAGTCTCAAAAACAACGTTACCTTTTCTTCCAATGTTCTGAGGATCACTAATAATGGTGAGAGGATTCAGATCAGGGTTGGATCTAGTGTATATTTGGGAAGCCAGTATGTCCAATTTAAAAAAAAAAATATGCACTTTACAAATTTTTCAATTCATGCTTTGAATAAAATCTAAACTTGTCATCCACAAGTTTAAGAATTTCAATGAAAACTTGTTACTGGGGTTGATCTGATCTTACTCTTTTCTTCCCTAATGGAGTCGCCAAAATGTTCTCACTCAGATTGAACCTCAGGCTGAGAGAGGAAATTCCGAGGTAACCTCAAACCATGCTTAGCCAAGTAGCTAGCCCTACTAGGCCAGGAGAGGGCTCTCTTCGTATAGATCACAGCCAAGATGACTGCGAAAAGATGATTTTAGGCTAGGTATAGTAGCTCAGGGTTTTGATTTTGATTTGTGTAGGGTTTGCTGGATCAAGAGGAGTCAAAGTAGCTAGGGCAAGGAAATCAGGTCAAAATTTTGCTAAAGATGATGAAAACTACATTTTCTTGGTAAACGTACAGCGCCATGATAGAAAAAATAGCTTGTCTTGCAAGCAACTTTTGGAGGGCTTCCTGATGTCCAAATCAACTCCATGATAGCTCATTGGAAAGATCTCTAAGTCTAGTTTCCAAATATGCCTCCAGTTTCCAAAATGGTGTCCATTTACCCAAGTAAAAACTCAAAATTTTTCTAAATATGATGAAAACTGCATTTTCTTGGTAAACGCGCAGTGCCAAGGCAAAAACAAGGGCAGAAACATGTTTTTTTTGTGGTTTTTCGCCTTTTTCAGGGACCATTTCTCCTCCAAATTTTTTGAAACCTGCTGGAGTTGATGTCCTCATCATTATGAACATGATGTTGGTGGCCATTTTGCAATTGGATGCCCTAAAAAAGAGCGCAGCGCCAGTGGTGTTGTGCTTTTAGCATAATTTATGTTTGTCAAAATTGCCCAAAAAATAAAATTTGCACTAAAGTGCCAAATGTGCCAAAATTTGTCCAAAATTGTGAGGTTACTTGCTGATAAAGGGTTGTAGGCATGAATAAACACCTCAGAAAGCATTTTTAACCTCTCCTTCTCCTTTTGCTCGGTCAAAGCTCGAATTTTTGCATGGGCTCATTTGAGCTTGACCCTTGAAATTTTGGTTCTCATGGCATAGTGCTTTGTAATTTTCCTCTGAATATCATTTTCCCTCTTAGCATTCTCTAGCAAGATCTCCAGGTTAAAATTAGCTCTATCAAGCCATGTCTCTCTATCTCTGATAATCTCTTTGGCAAGCAGCTCAGTTGGAGTGAGCAACTCTGCCAACTCAGCTTCTTTCTGTCTTTCCTGAGCTAAAGCTCTCTTCAGCCCTATTATCTTTGGTCTCTATCTTGGAGGCTGATCCTCCTCATCATCTATCTCACCAAATCTACCCAAGTTCTCCTCCAACAAGGCCTTCGCCTTCCCTGCCTCTTTTTGATCTTTGATGGTCCTGACCTCACTGATGATATAATTGGTCTTCAACTGCTAATTTTCCTGCTCAAGAAAGTAAATCACACTGTGCTTTGTCAATATTAGCTTGAAGCTCACTAATATTTGCTTCCTTGCTTCTGATCACTGAACTAGTGACTCTATCCTCATCCTCCTCATCAATTTCAATCAACTGAAACTCCTGTGCAGTTTCATGTTTGTCCTCCTTCTCATCAATGATAGGCTCTATAGCCTTTTCCTTGCCTTTGTCTACCTATTTTGCTGATGAAGAAAGCATGGTACCTTTACCACCATGTGAAGAAAACACATGTTTGTGGCCTCTCTGATAGGTCTTGGTAAATGGCTCAACATTAGTCACATAAGCCCAAGTTTCATCAATGTCCTTCTCACTGCTTGATGCCTCAGTATCATGATGGGATGATGAAGGATTATAGAAAGGTGAAGAAGTAGGATCAACATCAGGTGAATGGATCTGACTGGGTGATGATGTATGAGCAGCAGGCTGAGATCGAGGAGTGGATATGGGAGGATGAGATGATGAAGGGATATTCTACTCATGATGATTGGGTGGGGTAGTGAAAACTTAATTTGCAATGAATGTGTCCCACAGGATGTTCTTTTTCTCAATTGATGGATTAATATCACCTTGATGAGGGAGTGATGGAAAAGACTCTACATCTGATGATTATAATCCCTCTTTTGCACAATGAATTCCATCTTGTCAATGTTGCAGAAGATATAGCAAGGTATGTGAAGCATTCTGACTCTAGTGAAGTGCATGAGGAGTCAGATATGATATGAGTAGAGTCAAGAAAACCTCCCCTCACAAGTGAAATACTTCATGATTACTTTCATCATGGGGACATATCGGTCAAAGAGACGAGAGAAAGGAAAATTGACTTCTTGTCATCCTTGTATCTAGGTTTGAGATAAGGTTCATAATAGCTCAGATCAACGGTTCCTTGTTTAAACCATTTCTCTCCCACATTAGGGATCCCTGTAGCAGTTGAAATAGCATTAATGGACATATCAAAAGTGACCCCAACAAGAACGACTTGCCTATCATGAAGGTTTGTGATGAACAACCTTGTCAAAACAGGGTGATACTGAATCTATTGCACCCTCTCACAAAACTCGAAACAAACAACATGTTTAAAACATGACACAGTAAGAGGAGAAGCAATGAGCTCTTTTTTGGTTATGGGTTCATATATGTTAATTTTCCCTCCTTTGTGGTCACTTCTCCTTGGTATTTTTTCCTCACTAACACCTCCATCCTCCTCTTCAGACATTGTGGACTTTGAAAGCTTTAAAAAACCCTAGGGTATATGGAATGGGATGAAGGGAATATGGATTTGAAATGAGAAGCTGTGATAAATGGAGGAAATGATGATGTGAATGATAACTTAGGTCAAAGTAAAACTTAGGATGTTATATTTTTAACTGATAGATGTTTTAGGGATATGAACATGAGAAATATGAATGAAAAAACTAGGGTTTCATAGCCTATAACACTTTCAACTCTGTAATGGAAGAAAAAACATGTGAAAAGAGAGGTGTTTTATGTACACTTACTAATCAAAAACTCCTTGGAGAATTTATGAGGAAACCTGAGCTTGATGGAAGCAGTGAAATCCTTCAAAATCTTCACTGTGTGAAAGCGTAACATTTTTGGGTAAATGCGCAGTGCCAGGATGAACGCGCAACGCCAATCTTCAAACGTGTAGCACCAATGATATTTGGATTGGTTTCTCTAGGAAAACGTGCAGCGCGGCTCGGTAAATGTGCAGCGCCAGCCTGAGAATGCGTAGCACCTTGAAATTTTGGCCCCAAATGCTCAGTAAACTCATAATTTTTCCTTTGCTGAGAATTCTTGATGGCTAGATGGAAACAATGACTCGTTTTGAAATTCTTGATAGGCTTTATAGCTTTAGTGGATTTGAAATTTAATTTTGAATCATCCACTTTCCTAATTTTCTCTTTTCATTTGGCAGTGATACTCTTTTAATTTTCTGACTTTTGGCACTGCAGGTTGATCAACATGGATTTTGGCTCTTTTTTCTCATTTAGGCCGGACATGATTGAGCTTGGAATTTTGAGAGCTTTTGGATTTAATTTATACATATAATAACATAAAATTACATTTGGAAAAATTGAAATAAATTACAAATTTGACTTTTCTAACAAAATGTCATTTTGATATAAAAGTTATTAAACTAAAAATACAACTTTGAAAGTATGATAATTACATCATGATAATCTTATTTTAGTCCCTCTCATATATGTGCTGACCTCATCTAAATAAAGGAGTGACCTTGATAAATTCAAAACCCTAATGACCTAATGGGACTGCTTTGACTTGGCTTTTGAATAATATTTCAGCTTTAAATATTTCCAAGTGAACAGAGCATTTCCATAGGTGTTATTATGCTCAGGGAATCATGAGAATGAGTCGACCAATATGATATTCTAAGGGGGAAAAAACTTATTTGAAAAGGACAACCACCAGTGGAAAAACATTTTGTGATGACCTAATGGAATGATGAAAAATATATTCAGAATGGGATACGTAAGATGCACACGAAAATGTGATTTGATCCCTGGTGGAAGTATGAAATGTAGAAATTTGAATAACTGATATGTTATCCACCGAGATTCTCCATCACACACTATTTTGCCTCCAACACAATACAAAATCTCTTCTACCATGGATCATCCCATGCGGAAATAAAATCAATTGCATGTACACATTAAAACCATAAAAATTCACACATATGAACACAGTATGTAATGGGAAAGCTTAAAGCTAAAAACCCCCAACTATCTGTATATTATATATGTCATAGAGATCATGTAACAATCATCATACAAATCTCCTCACAAGCTCTCAGTATAATCTCCACTTGCTACACACTAATTAGGCCCGATCTTGCAAATCCCATGCACCGATCTTTGCCAGCCTTTAGCCTGCCTCTACTGCGCAATCCCTGCTGAAGAATGCCTCTTGATGAGAATGTATTACCCCAGCCTTGCTCACACAGTATTTATAGGCATCTCTACTAAGTGTTGGATGCAAACCATGCATCACTTATAGTCACAACTGATAGTCACACTTGCCCTTTCACCTATCTATGCACTAGTCTCCACTGAAACTGTCCATGCACTGAAGTTAACTGATGTATTCTTTAGTTGATTAATGAGTTTATAATTAGTGAATTAATTAATAATTAATTCACACCACTCTCACTAATTGTATCAATTAGTTTAACTGGATACAAATAGCTCAACTATGTTTAGATTAGTTAAACCGAACACAACTCCATTAACTTCCTCAATTAACTCCACCAAACTCTGTCACATGAGTTCTAGCTGAAGTATCCATGCAATAGCTCCACTTAACCCTTAGGAATAGCGTAATTCCTTCTGTCAGCTCCTGTGCCACATCTGTGCACTTAACTGAAGTGCTCCAAGAGAATAAGATAATGTTTATAGCCCAAATATTATTAAGAGCTAATAATATTCGACATATCTATTTTTAGACTGGCAATCTAAAAATAGATTCT